>JAQNBH010000016.1:3835008-4020008 GCA_028752905.1 Cladorhizidae sp. MBARI D1340-BT2 | reverse complement strand
ACAGGAGTGAGAGTAAAGGACAGGAGTGAGAGTAAAGGACAGGAGTGAGAGTAAAGGACAGGAGTGAGAGTAAAGGACAGGAGTGAGAGTAAAGGACAGGAGTGAGAGTAAAGGACAGGAGTGAGAGTAAAGGACAGGAGTGAGAGTAAAGGACAGGAGTGAGAGTAAAGGACAGGAGTGAGAGTAAAGGACAGGAGTGAGAGTAAAGGACAGGAGTGAGAGTAAAGGACAGGAGTGAGAGTAAAGGACAGGAGTGAGAGTAAAGGACAGGAGTGAGAGTAAAGGACAGGAGTGAGACTAAAGGACAGGAGTGAGAGTAAAGGACAGGAGTGGGAGTAAAGGACAGGAGCGAGAGTAAAGGACAGGAGCGAGAGTAAAGGACAGGAGTGAGAGTAAAGGACAGGAGCGAGAGTAAAGGACAGGAGCGAGAGTAAAGGACAGGAGTGAGAGTAAAGGACAGGAGTGAGAGTAAAGGACAGGAGTGAGAGTAAAGGACAGGAGTGAGAGTAAAGGACAGGAGTGAGAGTAAAGGACAGGAGTGAGAGTAAAGGACAGGAGTGAGAGTAAAGGACAGGAGTGAGAGTAAAGGACAGGAGTGAGAGTAAAGGACAGGAGTGAGAGTAAAGGACAGGAGTGGGAGTAAAGGACAGGAGTGAGAGTAAAGGACAGGAGTGAGAGTAAAGGACAGGAGTGAGAGTAAAGGACAGGAGTGAGAGTAAAGGACAGGAGTGAGAGTAAAGGACAGGAGTGAGAGTAAAGGACAGGAGTGAGAGTAAAGGACAGGAGCGAGAGTAAAGGACAGGAGTGAGAGTAAAGGACAGGAGTGAGAGTAAAGGACAGGAGTGAGAGTAAAGGACAGGAGTGAGAGTAAAGGACAGGAGTGGGAGTAAAGGACAGGAGTGGGAGTAAAGGACAGGAGTGAGAGTAAAGGACAGGAGTGAGAGTAAAGGACAGGAGTGAGAGTAAAGGACAGGAGTGAGAGTAAAGGACAGGAGTGAGAGTAAAGGACAGGAGTGAGACTAAAGGACAGGAGTGAGAGTAAAGGACAGGAGTGAGAGTAAAGGACAGGAGTGAGAGTAAAGGACAGGAGCGAGAGTAAAGGACAGGAGTGAGAGTAAAGGACAGGAGCGAGAGTAAAGGACAGGAGTGAGAGTAAAGGACAGGAGTGAGAGTAAAGGACAGGAGTGGGAGTAAAGGACAGGAGTGAGAGTAAAGGACAGGAGTGAGAGTAAAGGACAGGAGTGAGAGTAAAGGACAGGAGCGAGAGTAAAGGACAGGAGTGAGAGTAAAGGACAGGAGTGAGAGTAAAGGACAGGAGTGAGAGTAAAGGACAGGAGTGAGAGTAAAGGACAGGAGTGAGAGTAAAGGACAGGAGTGAGAGTAAAGGACAGGAGTGAGAGTAAAGGACAGGAGTGAGAGTAAAGGACAGGAGTGAGAGTAAAGGACAGGAGTGAGAGTAAAGGACAGGAGTGAGAGTAAAGGACAGGAGTGAGAGTAAAGGACAGGAGTGAGAGTAAAGGACAGGAGTGAGAGTAAAGGACAGGAGTGAGAGTAAAGGACAGGAGTGAGAGTAAAGGACAGGAGTGAGAGTAAAGGACAGGAGTGAGAGTAAAGGACAGGAGTGAGAGTAAAGGACAGGAGTGAGAGTAAAGGACAGGAGTGAGACTAAAGGACAGGAGCGAGAGTAAAGGACAGGAGCGAGAGTAAAGGACAGGAGTGAGAGTAAAGGACAGGAGTGAGAGTAAAGGACAGGAGTGAGAGTAAAGGACAGGAGTGAGAGTAAAGGACAGGAGTGAGAGTAAAGGACAGGAGTGGGAGTAAAGGACAGGAGTGAGAGTAAAGGACAGGAGTGAGAGTAAAGGACAGGAGTGGGAGTAAAGGACAGGAGTGGGAGTAAAGGACAGGAGTGGGAGTAAAGGACAGGAGTGAGAGTAAAGGACAGGAGTGAGAGTAAAGGACAGGAGTGAGAGTAAAGGACAGGAGTGAGAGTAAAGGACAGGAGTGAGAGTAAAGGACAGGAGTGAGAGTAAAGGACAGGAGTGAGAGTAAAGGACAGGAGTGAGAGTAAAGGACAGGAGTGAGAGTAAAGGACAGGAGTGAGAGTAAAGGACAGGAGTGAGACTAAAGGACAGGAGTGAGAGTAAAGGACAGGAGTGAGAGTAAAGGACAGGAGCGAGAGTAAAGGACAGGAGCGAGAGTAAAGGACAGGAGTGAGAGTAAAGGACAGGAGTGAGAGTAAAGGACAGGAGTGAGAGTAAAGGACAGGAGCGAGAGTAAAGGACAGGAGCGAGAGTAAAGGACAGGAGTGAGAGTAAAGGACAGGAGTGAGAGTAAAGGACAGGAGTGAGAGTAAAGGACAGGAGTGAGAGTAAAGGACAGGAGTGAGAGTAAAGGACAGGAGTGAGAGTAAAGGACAGGAGTGAGAGTAAAGGACAGGAGTGAGAGTAAAGGACAGGAGTGAGAGTAAAGGACAGGAGTGAGAGTAAAGGACAGGAGTGAGAGTAAAGGACAGGAGTGAGAGTAAAGGACAGGAGTGAGAGTAAAGGACAGGAGCGAGACTAAAGGACAGGAGCGAGAGTAAAGGACAGGAGTGAGAGTAAAGGACAAGAGTGAGAGTAAAGGACAGGAGCGAGAGTAAAGGACAGGAGTGAGAATAAAGGACAAGAGTGAGAGTAAAGGACAGGAGTGAGAGTAAAGGACAGGAGCGAGACTAAGTAAAGGACAGGAGTGAGAGTAAAGGACAGGAGTGAGAGTAAAGGACAGGAGTGAGAGTAAAGGACAGGAGTGAGACTAAAGGACAGGAGTGAGAGTAAAGGACAGGAGTGAGAGTAAAGGACAGGAGTGAGAGTAAAGGACAGGAGTGAGAGTAAAGGACAGGAGTGAGAGTAAAGGACAGGAGCGAGACTAAGTAAAGGACAGGAGTGAGAGTAAAGGACAGGAGTGAGAGTAAAGGACAGGAGTGAGAGTAAAGGACAGGAGTGAGACTAAAGGACAGGAGTGAGAGTAAAGGACAGGAGTGGGACTAAAGGACAGGAGTGAGAGTAAAGGACAGGAGTGAGAGTAAAGGACAGGAGTGAGAGTAAAGGACAGGAGTGAGAGTAAAGGACAGGAGTGAGAGTAAAGGACAGGAGTGAGAGTAAAGGACAGGAGTGAGAGTAAAGGACAGGAGTGAGACTAAAGGACAGGAGCGAGACTAAAGGACAGGAGCGAGAGTAAAGGACAGGAGTGAGACTAAAGGACAGGAGTGAGAGTAAAGGACAGGAGTGAGAGTAAAGGACAGGAGTGAGAGTAAAGGACAGGAGTGAGAGTAAAGGACAGGAGTGAGAGTAAAGGACAGGAGTGAGAGTAAAGGACAGGAGTGAGAGTAAAGGACAGGATAGTGACTAAAGGAAAGGAGTGAGACTAAAGGACAGGAGTGAGAGTAAAGGACAGGAGTGAGAGTAAAGGACAGGAGTGAGAGTAAAGGACAGGAGTGAGAGTAAAGGACAGGAGTGAGAGTAAAGGACAGGAGTGAGAGTAAAGGACAGGAGTGAGAGTAAAGGACAGGAGTGAGACTAAAGGACAGGAGTGAGAGTAAAGGACAGGAGTGAGAGTAAAGGACAGGAGTGAGAGTAAAGGACAGGAGTGAGAGTAAAGGACAGGAGTGAGAGTAAAGGACAGGAGTGGGAGTAAAGGACAGGAGTGAGAGTAAAGGACAGGAGTGAGAGTAAAGGACAGGAGTGAGAGTAAAGGACAGGAGCGAGAGTAAAGGACAGGAGTGAGAGTAAAGGACAGGAGTGAGAGTAAAGGACAGGAGTGAGAGTAAAGGACAGGAGTGAGAGTAAAGGACAGGAGTGAGAGTAAAGGACAGGAGTGGGAGTAAAGGACAGGAGTGAGAGTAAAGGACAGGAGTGAGAGTAAAGGACAGGAGTGAGAGTAAAGGACAGGAGTGAGAGTAAAGGACAGGAGTGAGAGTAAAGGACAGGAGTGAGAGTAAAGGACAGGAGTGAGAGTAAAGGACAGGAGTGGGACTAAAGGACAGGAGTGAGAGTAAAGGACAGGAGTGAGAGTAAAGGACAGGAGTGAGAGTAAAGGACAGGAGTGAGAGTAAAGGACAGGAGTGAGAGTAAAGGACAGGAGTGAGAGTAAAGGACAGGAGTGAGAGTAAAGGACAAGAGCGAGAGTAAAGGACAGGAGCGAGAGTAAAGGACAGGAGCGAGAGTAAAGGACAGGAGTGAGAGTAAAGGACAGGAGTGAGAGTAAAGGACAGGAGTGAGAGTAAAGGACAGGAGTGAGAGTAAAGGACAGGAGCGAGAGTAAAGGACAGGAGCGAGAGTAAAGGACAGGAGTGAGAGTAAAGGACAGGAGTGAGAGTAAAGGACAGGAGTGAGAGTAAAGGACAGGAGTGAGACTAAAGGACAGGAGTGAGAGTAAAGGACAGGAGTGAGAGTAAAGGACAGGAGTGAGAGTAAAGGACAGGAGTGAGAGTAAAGGACAGGAGTGAGAGTAAAGGACAGGAGTGAGAGTAAAGGACAGGAGTGAGAGTAAAGGACAGGAGTGAGAGTAAAGGACAGGAGTGAGAGTAAAGGACAGGAGCGAGAGTAAAGGACAGGAGTGAGAGTAAAGGACAGGAGTGAGACTAAAGGACAGGAGTGAGAGTAAAGGACAGGAGTGAGAGTAAAGGACAGGAGTGAGAGTAAAGGACAGGAGTGAGAGTAAAGGACAGGAGTGAGAGTAAAGGACAGGAGTGAGAGTAAAGGACAGGAGTGAGAGTAAAGGACAGGAGTGAGAGTAAAGGACAGGAGTGGGAGTAAAGGACAGGAGTGAGAGTAAAGGACAGGAGTGAGAGTAAAGGACAGGAGTGAGAGTAAAGGACAGGAGCGAGAGTAAAGGACAGGAGCGAGAGTAAAGGACAGGAGTGAGAGTAAAGGACAGGAGTGAGAGTAAAGGACAGGAGTGAGAGTAAAGGACAGGAGTGAGAGTAAAGGACAGGAGTGAGAGTAAAGGACAGGAGTGAGAGTAAAGGACAGGAGTGAGAGTAAAGGACAGGAGTGAGAGTAAAGGACAGGAGTGAGAGTAAAGGACAGGAGTGAGAGTAAAGGACAGGAGTGAGAGTAAAGGACAGGAGTGAGAGTAAAGGACAGGAGTGAGAGTAAAGGACAGGAGTGGGAGTAAAGGACAGGAGTGAGAGTAAAGGACAGGAGTGAGAGTAAAGGACAGGAGTGAGAGTAAAGGACAGGAGTGAGAGTAAAGGACAGGAGTGAGAGTAAAGGACAGGAGTGGGAGTAAAGGACAGGACAGGAGTGAGAGTAAAGGACAGGAGTGAGAGTAAAGGACAGGAGTGAGAGTAAAGGACAGGAGTGAGAGTAAAGGACAGGAGTGGGAGTAAAGGACAGGAGTGAGAGTAAAGGACAGGAGTGAGAGTAAAGGACAGGAGTGGGAGTAAAGGACAGGAGTGAGAGTAAAGGACAGGAGTGAGAGTAAAGGACAGGAGTGAGAGTAAAGGACAGGAGTGAGAGTAAAGGACAGGAGTGAGAGTAAAGGACAGGAGTGAGAGTAAAGGACAGGAGCGAGAGTAAAGGACAGGAGTGAGAGTAAAGGACAGGAGTGAGAGTAAAGGACAGGAGTGAGACTAAAGGACAGGAGTGAGAGTAAAGGACAGGAGTGAGAGTAAAGGACAGGAGTGAGAGTAAAGGACAGGAGTGAGAGTAAAGGACAGGAGTGAGAGTAAAGGACAGGAGTGAGAGTAAAGGACAGGAGTGAGAGTAAAGGACAGGAGAGAGAGTAAAGGACAGGAGTGAGAGTAAAGGACAGGAGTGAGACTAAAGGACAGGAGTGAGAGTAAAGGACAGGAGTGAGAGTAAAGGACAGGAGTGAGAGTAAAGGACAGGAGTGAGAGTAAAGGACAGGAGTGAGAGTAAAGGACAGGAGTGGGACTAAAGGACAGGAGTGAGAGTAAAGGACAGGAGTGAGAGTAAAGGACAGGAGTGAGAGTAAAGGACAGGAGTGAGAGTAAAGGACAGGAGTGAGAGTAAAGGACAGGAGTGAGAGTAAAGGACAGGAGTGAGAGTAAAGGACAGGAGTGAGAGTAAAGGACAGGAGTGAGAGTAAAGGACAGGAGTGAGAGTAAAGGACAGGAGTGAGAGTAAAGGACAGGAGTGAGAGTAAAGGACAGGAGTGAGAGTAAAGGACAGGAGTGAGACTAAAGGACAGGAGTGAGAGTAAAGGACAGGAGCGAGAGTAAAGGACAGGAGTGAGAGTAAAGGACAGGAGTGAGAGTAAAGGACAGGAGTGAGAGTAAAGGACAGGAGTGAGAGTAAAGGACAGGAGTGAGAGTAAAGGACAGGGGTGAGAGTAAAGGACAGGAGCGAGACTAAAGGACAGGACCTGTCTATATGTACCTAGTTTGATGACAGTTTCCTTCAAGTGACAACTTTCCAGAGCAGTCCAAAGTTCACTGTCTTCATGCTGTGTAAGAAAAATGAAGATTAGATATACAACAATGAAAACTTTGAAAGCAGCTGTAGCATTAGAGGCAACATAAGATAATATTAGAGTAGAGAAAATGTAGTTGGCTTCTGGTTGCCTTTGATGAACTATTGTTGAGATATCTTCACATAAGTTGTGTTAATTAATTGTTAATGAAATAAATCCGCTAGTAAGAGGGTAATAAGCTTAACCGTATAATTGCTTATAGCAGGAGTGATGGACGAATGCATTCACTAATGGATTAACTGCCATGGACCTACAATACAAACTTGGGACATCTGTCACAGAAATTTGTAAAAAATAAATCGCACATGCTCAACACCCGATAAAAAAATTAAAAAAATCTGCACATGCCCATTAGATACAACCCAGTGGTGTGATAGGATGAGCTAGCCAAGTGGAGGAAAACAAGGGAAAAACAACAGAAAATCCTGACAGTTGCAACTTTTGTCGTGAGCGTTCTCCTCCACTCTTTACTAATGTTTCTGCAAGCCCTTCTGCGGAGAAAAGCTTACCGGGAACTATCCCGAACACCACTGCTCTTGAGACTTGAGAAAGGATATGCTTCTGGATGAATTTCTTTGCTACAAGCTTTACTTGCTTACTTCAATAGAGTGGACTCTTAATAGCAAACTGCAGCTTGTTGTATTTGCATTCTAATAAGAAACAATTTGAAAAGTTTATTTAGAAGGGGAAAAAATATATATATTGTGGTTATAAAAACCACAAATTAAGTCGACAGTTAATTGTTACAAAGTTATGTCATATAAATGGCAAACCTAGTAATCAAAATTCAAGAGCTGAGATGATGTAGGCAAACACCCAATACCTCTAATATTTAGAAACGAACCCTCCAGTTGTAATCAATGACATCAATTAACCCTTCATTCATCCAAAATCAATTAACCCTTCATTCATCCAAAATCCAGCGACTCACACATCAAGTATACCCACCTTGTTGCAAGGGTCAAGGTTCTCCCTCACAGTCCCACTAAACAGAAATGGGTCTTGAGGGATGATGGCCAAATTTGATCTGGTTCAGCAAAGACACATAAAATACTATAATGCACGTGCAGAGGAAAGAGTTGGTTGCTTTCTCATGCCACAAACATTGCAACCATCAAAAATGTGCAGATGAGTATGCAGGTCTTGTGGTAAGTGTCTGGCACAAGAATATGTTGCAAGGTAGTTAGTTTCATTTGTTTCGAATGGAATTTGATTCTGTTCAAGTGGTGGGACGAGGTCGATGTTCACAACATCACAAATATGACATGTTGTGTTGCAGCACATTGCATTGCTAGTGCATGTGCATGTTGTGATCAAGCCTCAAGGCTAATGGTAAGGCCAAGACAATGGTTAGGGTTAGGCCCTGGGCAGTAGTTGGGGTTAGGCCCAGGGCAGTAGCTGGGGTTAGGCCCAGGGGAGAGTAGCTGGGGTTAGGCCCAGGGCAGTAGCTGGGGTTAGGTCCAGCTGGGGTTAGGTCCAGGGGAGAGTAGCTGGGGTTAGGCCCAGGGCAGTAGCTGGGGTTAGGCCCAGGGGAGAGTAGCTGGGGTTAGGCCCAGGGGAGAGTAGCTGGGGTTAGGCCCAGGGCAGTAGCTGGGGTTAGGTCCAGGGGAGAGTAGCTGGGGTTAGGCCCAGGGCAGTAGCTGGGGTTAGGTCCAGGGGAGAGTAGCTGGGGTTAGGCCCAGGGGAGAGTAGCTGGGGTTATGCCCAGGGCAGTAGCTGGGGTTAGGCCCAGGGGAGAGTAGCTGGGGTTAGGCCCAGGGCAGTAGCTGGGGTTAGGCCCAGGGCAGTAGCTGGGGTTAGGCCCAGGGGAGAGTAGCTGGGGTTAGGCCCAGGGCAGTAGCTGGGGTTAGGCCCAGGGGAGAGTAGCTGGGGTTAGGCCCAGGGCAGTAGCTGGGGTTAGGCCCAGGGCAGTAGCTGGGGTTAGGCTCAGGGCAGTAGCTGGGGTTAGGCCCAGGGGAGAGTAGCTGGGGTTAGGCCCAGGGGAGAGTAGCTGGGGTTAGGCCCAGGGCAGTAGCTGGGGTTAGGCCCAGGGGAGAGTAGCTGGGGTTAGGCCCAGGGCAGTAGCTGGGGTTAGGCCCAGGGGAAAGTAGCTGGGGTTAGGTTGGGGGGGGGGAGGCAAAGGTAGATCAATGCAATCTAGGAATGCTCATGATTCCATATCATCATGATAGAATATTTGCTGTTCTTGTGGAACCAGCCATCCGTGTGATGAGCGCTTCATCTCTGTCCTTGTTGAAGAGGGTGCTAGTGTCACCTTCATAAAAAAATCCCTTCACTACTAATCAAGGCAAGGCCGTAGCCTCAAGCAGTTGGCCTTTAACATGCTTTAGAACGCACGTAATATTAGGTAATGGTCACCTTATGATGGGTAATATCAATAACCTTCTCACAATCAACTTGAAATTGTACTCTCTCAACGTTTCGACTACATGCTCGAGCCTTCATCTGGTTTACTACCTTAGTGAAGGATTCAAGGCACGCTGGTTTACTACATGTACTTTAGTGAAGGATTCAAGGCATGCTGGTTTACTACCTTAGTGGAGGATTCAAGGCAAGCTGGTTTACTACCTTAGTGAAGGATTCAAGGCATGCTGGTTTACTACCTTAGTGAAGGATTCAAGGCAAGCTGGTTTACTACCTTAGTGAAGGATTCAAGGCAAGCTGGTTTACTACCTTAGTGAAGGATTCAAGGCAAGCTGGTTTACTACCTTAGTGAAGGATTCAAGGCACGCTGGTTTACTACCTTAGTGAAGGATTCAAGGCAAGATGATTTACTATCTTAGTAAAGGATTCAAGGCAAGCTGGTTTACTACCTTAGTGAAGGATTCAAGGCATGCTGGTTTACTACCTTAGTGAAGGATTCAAGGCAAGCTGGTTTACTACCTTAGTGAAGGATTCAAGGCAAGCTAATTTACTATCTTAGTGAAGGATTCAAGGCAAGCTGGTTTACTACCTTAGTGAAGGATTCAAGGCAAGCTGGTTTACTACCTTAGTGAAGGATTCAAGGCACGCTGGTTTACTACCTTAGTGAAGGATTCAAGGCAAGCTGGTTTACTACCTTAGTGAAGGATTCAAGGCATGCTGGTTTACTACCTTAGTGAAGGATTCAAGGCATGCTGGTTTACTACCTTAGTGAAGGATTCAAGGCAAGCTGGTTCACTACCTTAGTGAAGGATTCAAGGCAAGCTGGTTTACTACCTTAGTGAAGGATTCAAGGCAAGCTGGTTTACTACCTTAGTGAAGGATTCAAGGCATGCTGGTTTACTACCTTAGTGAAGGATTCAAGGCAAGCTGGTTTACTACCTTAGTGAAGGATTCAAGGCAAGCTGGTTTACTACCTTAGTGGAGGATTAAGGCACGCTGGTTTACTACCTTAGTGAAGGATTCAAGGCAAGCTGGTTTACTACCTTAGTGGAGGATTCAAGGCAAGCTGGTTTACTACCTTAGTGAAAGATTCAAGGCATGCTGGTTCACTACCTTAGTGAAGGATTCAAGGCAAGCTGGTTTACTACCTTAGTGAAGGATTCAAGGCAAGCTGGTTTACTACCTTAGTGAAGGATTCAAGGCAAGCTGGTTTACTACCTTAGTGAAGGATTCAAGGCATGCTGGTTCACTACCTTAGTGAAGGATTCAAGGCATGCTGGTTTACTACCTTAGTGAAGGATTCAAGGCCAGCTGGTTTACTACCTTAGTGAAGGATTCAAGGCATGCTGGTTCACTACCTTAGTGAAGGATTCAAGGCATGCTGGTTTACTACCTTAGTGAAGGATTCAAGGCATGCTGGTTTACTACCTTAGTGACAAGGCATGCTGGTTTACTACCTTAGTGAAGGATTCAAGGCATGCTGGTTTACTACCTTAGTGAAGGATTCAAGGCATGCTGGTTCACTACCTTAGTGAAGGATTCAAGGCATGCTGGTTTACTACCTTAGTGAAGGATTCAAGGCCAGCTGGTTTACTACCTTAGTGAAGGATTCAAGACATGCTGGTTTACTACCTTAGTGAAGGATTCAAGGCATGCTTGAAGTGTATTGGAGTAAAAACGTCATTTTAAATTTGACATCAAACCAATACAGGGAGTGTAGCACATCCAACATCTGTCATGTGGGTGTGGCAGTAATTGCACAACATGCACCCTCACTCTTGATACTCTAACTGCGTCCATGTGGGTGGGGCAGTATTGCATGTCCAACAGTTGTCATGTGGGTGGGGCAGTATCGCACGTCCAACATCTCTCATGTGGGTGGGGCAGTATTGCACATTCTACAGCTTCCATATGGGTGTGGCTTCAATGTTTCAACTTCAAAATGGCATAGTCAATAGCACATACACATGGCAACTATAGGAGGGTGTGGTTTGGGCCTTACCATGAGCCCATCCACCTAATACTTAGTGCAACCCCCCCCCCCGTGTGATCTCATTACTGACAAACCTAAGCGTCTCCAGAGAAACATCGGCGATGTCAACTCCATCAATCCATATCGCTCCGGAAGACAAATCAACCAATCGAAATATAGCCTTGAAGAGACTCGACTTCCCTGCTCCAGTGCGGCCAACTACACCAACCTGCACATGCACACAGGATGAACTACACCAACCTGTACATGCACACAGGATGAACTACACCAACCTGTACATGCACACAGGATGAACTACACCAACCTGTACATGCACACAGGATGAACTACACCAACCTGCACGTGCACACAGGATGAACTACACCAACCTGTACATGCACACAGGATGAACTACACCAACCTGTACATGCACACAGGATGAACTAAACCAACCTGTACATGCACACAGGATGAACTACATCAACCTGTACATGCACACAGGATGAACTATACCAACCTGTACATGCACACAGGATGAACTACACCAACCTGTACATGCACACAGGATGAACTACACCAACCTGTACATGCACACAGGATGAACTACACCAACCTGTACATGCACACAGGATGAACTACACCAACCTGTACATGCACACAGGATGAACTACACCAACCTGTACATGCACACAGGATGAACTACACCAACCTGTACATGCACACAGGATGAACTACACCAACCTGTACATGCACACAGGATGAACTACACCAACCTACACATGCACACAGGATGAACTACACCAACCTGTACATGCACACAGGATGAACTACACCAACCTGTACATGCACACAGGATGAACTACACCTACCTGTACATGCACACAGGATGAACTACACCAACCTGTACATGCACACAGGATGAACTACACCAACCTGTACATGCACACAGGATGAAGTACACCAACCTGTACATGCACACAGGATGAACTACACCAACCTGTACATGCACACAGGATGAACTACACCAACCTGTACATGCACACAGGATGAACTACACCAACCTGTACATGCACACAGGATGAACTACACCAACCTGTACATGCACACAGGATGAACTACACCAACCTGTACATGCACACAGGATGAACTACACCAACCTGCACATGCACACAGGATGAACTACACCAACCTGTACATGCACACAGGATGAACTACACCAACCTGTACATGCACACAGGATGAACTACACCAACCTGTACATGCACACAGGATGAACTACACCAACCTGTACATGCACACAGGATGAACTACACCAACCTGTACATGCACACAGGATGAACTACACTAACCTGTACATACACACAGGATGAACTACACCAACCTGTACATGCACACAGGATGAACTACACCAACCTGTACATGCACACAGGATGAACTACACCAACCTGCACATGCACACAGGATGAACTACACCAACCTGTACATGCACACAGGATGAACTACACCAACCTGTACATGCACACAGGATGAAGTACACCAACCTGTACATGCACACAGGATGAACTACACCAACCTGTACATGCACACAGGATGAACTACACCAACCTGCACATGCACACAGGATGAACTACACCAACCTGTACATGCACACAGGATGAACTACACCAACCTGTACATGCACACAGGATGAAGTACACCAACCTGTACATGCACACAGGATGAACTATACCAAGCTGTACATGCACACAGGATGAACTACACCAACCTGTACATGCACACAGGATGAACTACACCAACCTGTACATGCACACAGGATGAACTACACCAACCTGTACATGCACACAGGATGAACTACACTAACCTGTACATGCACACAGGATGAACTACACCAACCTGTACATGCACACAGGATGAACTACACCAACCTGTACATGCACACAGGATGAACTACACCAACCTGCACATGCACACAGGATGAACTACACCAACCTGTACATGCACACAGGATGAACTACACCAACCTGTACATGCACACAGGATGAACTACACCAACCTGTACATGCACACAGGATGAACTACACCAACCTGTACATGCACACAGGATGAACTACACCAACCTGCACATGCACACAGGATGAACTACACCAACCTGTACATGCACACAGGATGAACTACACCAACCTGTACATGCACACAGGATGAACTACACCAACCTGTACATGCACACAGGATGTACTACACCAACCTGTACATGCACACAGGATGAACTACACCAACCTGTGCATGCACACAGGATGAACTACACCAACCTGTACATGCACACAGGATGAACTACACCAACCTGTACATGCACACAGGATGAACTACACCAACCTGTACATGCACACAGGATGAACTACACCAACCTGTACATGCACACAGGATGAACTACACCAACCTGTACATGCACACAGGATGAACTACACCAACCTGTACATGCACACAGGATGAACTACATCAACCTGTACATGCACACAGGATGAACTACATCAACCTGTACATGCACACAGGATGAACTACACCAACCTGTACATGCACACAGGATGAACTACACCAACCTGTACATGCACACAGGATGAACTACACCAACCTGTACATGCACACAGGATGAACTACACCAACCTGTACATGCACACAGGATGAACTACACCAACCTGTACATGCACACAGGATGAACTACATCAACCTGTACATGCACACAGGATGAACTACACCAACCTGTACATGCACACAGGATGAACTACACCAACCTGTACATGCACACAGGATGAACTACACCAACCTGTACATGCACACAGGATGAACTACACCAACCTGTACATGCACACAGGATGAACTAGACCAACCTGTACATGCACACAGGATGAACTACACCAACCTGTACATGCACACAGGATGAACTACACCAACCTGTACATGCACACAGGATGAACTACACCAACCTGTACATGCACACAGGATGAACTACACCAACCTGCACATGCACACAGGATGAACTACACCAACCTGTACATGCACACAGGATGAACTACACCAACCTGCACATGCACACAGGATGAACTACACCAACCTGCACATGCACACAGGATGAACTACACCAACCTGCACATGCACACAGGATGAACTACACTAACCTGTACATGCACACAGGATGAACTACACCAACCTGTACATGCACACAGGATGAACTACACCTACCTGTACATGCACACAGGATGAACTACACCAACCTGCACATGCACACAGGATGAACTACACTAACCTGTACATGCACACAGGATGAACTACACCAACCTGTACATGCACACAGGATGAACTACACCAACCTGTACATGCACACAGGATGAACTACACCAACCTGCACATGCACACAGGATGAACTACACCAACCTGTACATGCACACAGGATGAACTACACTAACCTGTACATGCACACAGGATGAACTACACCAACCTGTACATGCACACAGGATGAACTACACCAACCTGCACATGCACACAGGATGAACTACACCAACCTGTACATGCACACAGGATGAACTACACAATAACAACAAGCATTGCTACATGTATGCCAACCTACTCACATTAGGCACCAGGGACACCAGCCCCAACAGAAATCCCCCTCCCTCCCTCTAACCAGACCAAGCGAAGAATAAAAGGTGACTATATTATTACAGGCATGTACATATCCAAGAACAAAACTATTGTGTATGCCACAAACATTCCCCTTAAAAACCCATTCCCCTTAAAAACAACCCCCCCCCCCTCCCCCAAAATCCTGGTTGAAATCCCAAATGCATATACCACATACAGAGCAAGCTTCGTTCCTATGTATGTGTCCAATCTTCTTGATGAGCTATAGCATGTGGACTCATCCAAATGTCTAACACATTCTCCTCCATGTCATCACGAACATCAACACACACACCTTACAGGTATTCCATTGTGTAATACTATATACAGTGTATCACTGTGGGGCAAAGTCAGCCAGAAAACCATTGATAGTTAACTTAATTTTAAAAAAACAAAAAAACAATCAAACAAACACCTCCTCTGTGCGTTTCCTTTAGGCACTAAAACTACAGATATGTACCTTGTAGTATAGGAATGTCCATACCTTGTAGGTACAGGAATGGCCATACCTTGTAGGTACAGGAATGGCCATACCTTGTAGGTACAGGAATGGCCATACCTTGTAGGTATAGGAATGGCCATACCTTGTAGGTATAGGAATAGACATACCTTGTACATAGGTATAGGAATGGCCATACCTTGTAGGTATAGGGATGGCCATACCTTGTAGGTACAGGAATGACCATACCTTGTAGGTACAGGAATGGCCATACCTTGTAGGTATAGGAATGACCATACCCTGTAGGTACAGGAATGACCATACCTTGTAGGTACAGGAATGACCATACCTTGTAGGTACAGGAATGGCCACACCTTGTAGGTACAGGAATGGCCACACCTTGTAGGTACAGGAATGGCCATACCTTGTAGGTATAGGAATGACAATACCTTGTAGGTACAGGAATGACCATACCTTGTAGGTATAGGAATGGCCATACCTTGTAGGTATAGGAATGGCCATACCTTGTAGGTACAGGAATGGCCATACCTTGTAGGTATAGGAATAGTCATACCTTGTAGGTACAGGAATGGCCATACCTTGTAGGTACAGGAATAGACATACCTTGTAGGTATAGGAATGGCCATACCTTGTAGGTACAGGAATGGCCATACCTTGTAGGTATAGGAATGGCCATACCTTGTAGGTATAGGAATGGCCATACCTTGTAGGTATAGGAATGGCCACCTTGTAGGTATAGGAATAGCCATACCTTGTAGGTATAGGAATGGCCACCTTGTAGGTATAGGAATAGCCATACCTTGTAGGTACAGGAATGGCCATACCTTGTAGGTATAGGAATGGCCATACCTTGTAGGTATAGGAATAGTCATACCTTGTAGGTACAGGAATGGCCATACCTTTTAGGTACAGGAATAGACATACCTTGTAGGTACAGGAATGTCCATACCTTGTAGGTATAGGAATGGCCATACCTTGTAGGTACAGGAATAGCCATACCTTGTAGGTATAGGAATAGTCATACCTTGTAGGTACAGGAATGGCCATACCTTGTAGGTATAGGAATAGTCATACCTTGTAGGTACAGGAATGGCCATACCTTGTAAGTATAGGAATAGACATACCTTGTAGGTATAGGAATAGACATACCTTGTAGGTACAGGAATGGCCATACCTTGTAGGTACAGGAATGGCCATACCTTGTAGGTATAGGAATGGCCATACCTTGCAGGTATAGGAATGGCCATACCTTGCAGGTATAGGAATGGCCATACCTTGTAGGTACAGGAATGGCCATACCTTGTAGGTATAGGAATGGCCATACCTTGCAGGTATAGGAATGGCCATACCTTGCAGGTATAGGAATGGCCATATGTAGGTATAGGAATGGCCATACCTTGTAGGTCCATACCTTGTAGGTATAGGAATGGCCATACCTTGTAGGTATAGGAATAGTCATACCTTGTAGGTACAGGAATGGCCATACCTTGTAGGTACAGGAATGGCCATACCTTGTAGGCACAGGAATGGCCATACCTTGTAGGTATAGGAATGGCCATACCTTGTAGGTATAGGAATGGCCACCTTGTAGGTATAGGAATAGCCATACCTTGTAGGTATAGGAATGGCCACCTTGTAGGTATAGGAATAGCCATACCTTGTAGGTACAGGAATGGCCATACCTTGTAGGTATAGGAATGGCCATACCTTTTAGGTACAGGAATAGACATACCTTGTAGGTACAGGAATGTCCATACCTTGTAGGTATAGGAATGGCCATACCTTGTAGGTACAGGAATAGCCATACCTTGTAGGTATAGGAATAGTCATACCTTGTAGGTACAGGAATGGCCATACCTTGTAGGTATAGAAATAGTCATACCTTGTAGGTACAGGAATGGCCATACCTTGTAGGTACAGGAATAGACATACCTTGTAGGTATAGGAATGGCCATACCTTGTAGGTACAGGAATGGCCATACCTTGTAGGTACAGGAATAGACATACCTTGAATGGCCATACTTTGTAGGTACAGGAATGGCCATACCTTGTAGGTATAGGAATAGCCATACCTTGTAGGTACAGGAATGGCCATACCTTGTAGGTACAGGAATGGCCATACCTTGTAGGTACAGGAATGGCCATACCTTGTAGGTATAGGAATGGCCATACCTTGTAGGTATAGGAATGGACACCTTGTAGGTATAGGAATGGACATACCTTGTAGGTATAGGAATGGCCATACCTTGTAGGTACAGGAATGGCCATACCTTGTAGGTATAGGAATGGCCATACCTTGTAGGTACAGGAATGGCCATACCTTGTAGGTACAGGAATGGCCATACCTTGTAGGTATAGGAATAGCCATACCTTGTAGGTATAGGAATAGACATACCTTGAATGGCCATACTTTGTAGGTACAGGAATAGCCATACCTTGTAGGTACAGGAATGGCCATACCTTGTAGGTACAGGAATAGACATACCTTGAATGGCCATACTTTGTAGGTACAGGAATGGCCATACCTTGTAGGTATAGGAATGGCCATACCTTGTAGGTATAGGAATAGCCATACCTTGTAGGTACAGGAATGGCCATACCTTGTAGGTACAGGAATAGACATACCTTGTAGGTACAGGAATGTCCATACCTTGTAGGTACAGGAATAGCCATACCTTGTAGGTATAGGAATAGTCATACCTTGTAGGTACAGGAATGGCCATACCTTGTAGGTATAGGAATAGTCATACCTTAGGTACAGGAATGGCCATACCTTGTAGGTACAGGAATAGACATACCTTGTAGGTATAGGAATGGCCATACCTTGTAGGTACAGGAATGGCCATACCTTGTAGGTATAGGAATGGCCATACCTTGTAGGTATAGGAATGGCCATACCTTGTAGGTACAGGAATGGCCATACCTTGTAGGTATAGGAATAGTCATACCTTGTAGGTACAGGAATGGCCATACCTTGTAGGTACAGGAATAGACATACCTTGTAGGTACAGGAATGTCCATACCTTGTAGGTATAGGAATGGCCATACCTTGTAGGTATAGGAATAGCCATACCTTGTAGGTACAGGAATGGCCATACCTTGTAGGTATAGGAATGGCCATACCTTGTAGGTATAGGAATAGCCATACCTTGTAGGTATAGGAATAGCCATACCTTGTAGGTACAGGAATAGTGACACCCAAAGTCGGGAGTCCTCTGGAATGAGAAAGGGTCAGAGTCTGACCAGTTTCCCCCCCAACCCCTTGCACGGATGAGGTGGAGTTCACTTTGAAACTAGCAACGTTGCTAGTTTAATTATGGACACTAGAAGTAGCACTGCTGGGGTCATTTTTAATGTGATGTTTGAGTATTTCATAGAGACAGGGCAAGTGCTGCATATTATCCACTAGGAGCTGCAGTTACTCAGTCTGATTTACCTGTGGTGATTATTGGAAGGCTGGTTTTATTGGAAGAAGGGTGGTTGTTATTGGAAGGGTGGTTACACCAAAAGTACGGTTGTTATGGAAGGGTGGTTACGGAGGGGAGTCTACAACTGGAGGAGCAGTTGCAACTGGAGGGGAGTCTACAACTGGAGGAGCAGTTGCAACTGGAGGGGAGTCTACAACTGGAGGGGCAGTTACAACTGGAGGGGCAGTCACAACTGGAGGGGCAGTTACAACTGGAGGGGCAGTCTCACAACTGGAGGGGCAGTTACAACTGGAGGGGCAGTTACAACTGGAGGGGCAGTCACAACTGGAGGGGCAGTCACAACTGGAGGGGCAGTTACAACTGGAGGGGCAGTTACAACTGGAGGGGCAGTCACAACTGGAGGGGCAGTCACCACTGGAGGGGCAGGTGCCACTGGAGAGGCAGTTGAAACTGGAGGGGCAGTTACAACTGGAGCGGCAGTTACAACTGGAGCGGCAGTTACAACTGGAGCGGCAGTTACAACTGGAGCGGCAGTTACAACTGGAGGGGCAGTTACAACTGGAGGGGCAGTTCCTAACTGAGAATTTATGTTTTACATCTAATTTGTACTATTTTAAGACTTAGTTGCTAATGAGCATGAAGGATAACGATGTCAATGAAGATTGCTAAATTCAAAGCCAAGCCAAAAGTAAGCATTGCGAGTAAGTGAACACTGACACTCCCCATGAAGCCATCACCAATCCTCTATCCCACGCCAAAACTATATAAGACCTGCACATAATAACCACACCCACCCTTCACGAACCCAGCCCACAAATCTGAATGGATGGACGATGCATTGAATGCACAACTCCTTCCTGTGCCGTGCACTAATTAACCCAATAATGGGCCAGTATACACACACAAAAAAGACACCGCTGTCTTGTAAAATACCACCGGTCTGGTCAGAATGCCTCACTATCTGCAAAAGCGGTTGTTAAGCTGGTTGCTAGGTGCTTGTAGTCAGCAAGAAAATGGCGGCTGAGTACCAAGCAGCTGCTTAACAAGCAAGTGCCCATGTGCAGACTAATTGATTTCTTATAGGAAGAGATTGCCCAGTGTATGAACAGGCTAGTTAGAAGGCTATTGCAGAGCATAGCCTGGTATCATATGTCAGTCACTGAATCTACAGATTTGTCTAGTCTCCAGCAATGGAAGCACTCACTTCCGAGGAGACACAACGATGACTGACACTTAGCAGAGGCTAGTACCAATAGTCAAGTAGGTGACAGAGACGGGTCAATGTATGCTTGACCCCCCAAACAATGTATGCTTAACCCCCCAAACAATGTATGCTTGACCACCCCAAACAATGTATGCTTGACCACCCCAAACAATGTATGCTTGACCCCCCAAACAATGTATGCTTGACCCACCAAACAATGTATGCTTGACCCCCCAAACAATGTATGCTTGACCCACCAAACAATGTATGCTTGACCCACCAAACAATGTATGCTTGACCCCCCAAACAATGTATGCTTGACCCACCAAACAATGTATGCTTGACCCACCAAACAATGTATGCTTAACCCCCCAAACAATGTATGCTTAACCCCCCAAACAATGTATGCTTGACCCACCAAACAATGTATGCTTAACCCCCCAAACAATGTATGCTTAAACCCCCAAACAATGTATGCTTGACCCACCAAACAATGTATGCTTAACCCCCCAAACAATGTATGCTTAACCCCCCAAACAATGTATGCTTGACCCACCAAACAATGTATGCTTGACCCACCAAACAATGTATGCTTAACCCCCCCAAACAATGTATGCTTGACCCCCCCCAAACAATGTATGCTTGACCACCCCAAACAATGTATGCTTGACCCCCCAAAACAATTGATATGAACGGTTTTTCAATGGATTCTGGTACTATTGCATGTTAAATAAATCTAGTTGATTCTGACCCTGAGAAAAGGGTCATTTTCAAGATGGCATCCAAGATGGCTGCCGGGAGCTTAATGGCTATATCTCAATTACCCTTTAACATAGAAAGGCGTTTTGATATCTCACCCTATAGGGCTTATGGAATCCATGAGCCCTAAAACCTAGGATTCCTTGAGCCATAAAACCTAGGATTCCTTGAGCCATAAAACCTAGGATTCCTTGAGCCATAAACCCTAGGATTCCTTGAGCCATAAAACCTAGGATTCCTTGAGCCATAAAACCTAGGATTCCTTGAGCCATAAAACCTAGGATTCCTTGAGCCATAAAACCTAGGATTCCTTGAGCCATAAACCCTAGGATTCCTTGAGCCATAAACCCTAGGATTCCTTGAGCCATAAAACCTAGGATTCCTTGAGCCATAAAACCTAGGATTCCTTGAGCCATAAAACCTAGGACTCCTTGAGCCATAAAACCTAGGATTCCTTGAGCCATAAAACCTAGGATTCCTTGAGCCATAAAACCTAGGATTCCTTGAGCCATAAAACCTAGGATTCCTTGAGCCATAAAACCTAGGATTCCTTGAGCCATAAAACCTAGGATTCCTTGAGCCATAAAACCTAGGATTCCTTGAGCCATAAAACCTAGGATTCCTTGAGCCATAAAACCTAGGATTCCTTGAGCCATAAAACCTAGGATTCCTTGAGCCATAAAACCTAGGATTCCTTGAGCCATAAAACCTAGGATTCCTTGAGCCATAAAACCTAGGATTCCTTGAGCCATAAAACCTAGGATTCCTTGAGCCATAAACCCTAGGATTCCATGAGCCATAAAACCTAGGATTCCTTGAGCCATAAAACCTTGAGCCATAAAACCTAGGATTCCTTGAGCCATAAAACCTAGGATTCCTTGAGCCATAAACCCTAGGATTCCATGAGCCCTATAGGGTGAGACACCAAAACCATCTTTCTATCTTTTGAATACTAATTGGATATAGCTATTTTAAGCTCTCGGAGCCCATCTTGGATGCCATCTTGAAAATGATCCCTTTCTCGAGTTCAGAATCAACTAGATTTTTAGTATGTTATTGAGCATGCCCAATAGTACCAGAATCCATTGAAGAACCTTCTTTATATGGGTGTTGGTTTAGGCGGTTATTTTTTCGAATATTGACCTGTCTAATGTATAAAACAAGTGCACTAATCATAGCTGCTTAACACCCAGACATTCACATGAGCCATCCTCTTCGGCAACGTCTTGGTTTTCTCAGCGTCAGAGTGCGCAACATGAGGGTAGGTACAATGATTTTCTCATTATTGTTACTCACTCGACGTTTCAACTAGATGCTCTAGCCTTCATCAGGAATGATGAAGGCTACAGTATCTAGCCTCCATCAGGAATGATGAAGGCTAGCCTCCATCAGGAATGATGAAGGCTACAGTATCTAGCCTCCATCAGGAATGATGAAGGCTACAGTATCTAGCCTCCATCAGGAATGATGAAGGCTACAGTATCTAGCCTCCATCAGGAATGATGAAGGCTACAGTATATCTAGCCTCCATCACGAATGATGAAGGCTACAGTATCTAGCCTCCATCAGGAATATGAAGGCTACAGTATCTAGCCTCCATCAGGAATGATGAAGGCTACAGTATCTAGCCTCCATCAGGAATATGAAGGCTACAGTATCTAGCCTCCATCAGGAATGATGAAGGCTACAGTATCTAGCCTCCATCAGGAATGATGAAGGCTACAGTATCTAGCCTCCATCAGGAATGATGAAGTCTACAGTATCTGGCCTCCATCAGGAATGATGAAGGCTACAGTAATCTAGCCTCCA
This sequence comes from Cladorhizidae sp. MBARI D1340-BT2, assembly GCA_028752905.1. Taxonomy (NCBI): domain Eukaryota; kingdom Metazoa; phylum Porifera; class Demospongiae; order Poecilosclerida; family Cladorhizidae; species Cladorhizidae sp. MBARI D1340-BT2. The sequence goes on along the minus strand of JAQNBH010000016.1, from coordinate 3,997,863 downwards.
TCGAGTGAGTTAATCTACGTTGATTACTGAGAAAATTCTATCTATTATTGAGATGAGGTGAGGTCTTAGCTAACATTGGTCTAAAATTGCGTAGATGAGTATGTTACCTTTTCCCCTGGTCCAGTCCTGAAGGACACCCCCTTGAGCGCTGAAGGCAGTGTTTTCCTGAGTATGGAATTTGTTTGATAATTCAAGAGCATTCACACAATAAATATGTAGGTCATGTGTAGTATTGTTGTTGTGTTGTTGTTGTGTTGTTGTTGAGGAGATTATTTGGTTACCTGTAGGTCAGCACCGTCTTCTTGAACTCCACGACTCCTTGTGATGGCCAATCTTGAGGAGGCTAAATGTTATAGTATACTAGTTATTATAGTATACTAGTCATTATAGTATACTAGTCAGTATAGTAGTATACTAGTCATTGTAGTATACTAGTCATTATAGTATACTAGTCATTCCAGTGTCAATATACATAATAATTTTTTTAATTTTTTAAATTATTTTATCCTTCGCACAGACTAAAACAAGGATTGTGAAAATCTACACTTCCCCGGTAGACTGGTAATCTACACTTCCCCGGTAGACTGGTAATCTACACTTCCCCGGTAGACTGGTGTAGCTTGTTCAGGAATGCACACCCAACCCACCCACACTTTTTCATTGCTATTGATGTGTATATAAGTGCTCTGCTAGGAGCACTGAGGTTAACTTATCTGTGTGTAGAAGATGTAGGTTCCTCAAGTTGTTTTTGCAGCCATAAGGGAGGCATAAAAACCAACTCCAACTCCTTACATTTTCAAGATTCATACAAGGACTTGGAGCCAGATAAATTACGTAGCTATGATAAGCCATTGTAATCATAAACCACACCCCTTGAAAGGTTCTTATTGTCCTTCCTTTCAGCCTTTTAAATCCTCAACTTCCATTCTGGTACTTCCCCTCCCCCCTCTTATTCTATCCTGTACAAGTGGCCCAGGTCGTCCTACAACTCCTTTACCACTCATTGCCACCAAGACAGGTAACCATACTGAATCACTGAATCTCTTCCCACAATAGCAACAAGCTATGCATGTGCAAATATCCATTTAGCAGACAACTGTGGTTTAGACAGATATGTGCATGGTAAGCAACAATGAATACCCCCGAATTTTTATTTTATTTTTGCATGACCATGACCCAATTGACATTATTTTCGATGACCTAATTTTTGCATGATCTAATTGACCTTATTTTTGCATGAGCCAATTGTGTATGACCTAATTGACCTTATTGACCTTATTTTTTGCATGACTTAATTGACCTTATTTTTGCATGACCCAATTGACCTTATTTTTGCATGACCTAATTGACCTTATTTTTGCATGACCCAATTGACCTGACCCAATTGACCTTATTTTTGCATGACCCAATAGACCTTATTTTTACATGACCCAATTGACATGACCCAATTGCCCTTATTTTTACATGACCTAATCCTAATTGGCCTAATCCTAATTGGCCTTATTCTTACATGACCTAATTGACCTAATTGACCTTATTTTTACATGACCTAATTGCATGACCTAATTGACCTTATTTTTGCATGACCTAATTGACCTTATTTTTGCATTTTAACCCAATTGACCATGACCCAATTGACCTTATTTTTGCATGACCCAATTGACCTATTGACCTTATTTTTGCATGAATTGACCTTATTTTTGCATGACCTAATTGACCTTATTTTTGCATGAATTGACCTCTTATTTTTGCATGACCTAATTGACCTTATTTTTGCATTTTAACCCAATTGACCATGACCCAATTGACCTTATTTTTGCATGACCCAATTGACCTTATTTTTACATGACCTAATTGACCTTATTTTTGCATGAATTGACCTTATTTTTGCATGACCTAATTGACCTTATTGACCTTATTTTTGCATGACCCAATTGACTTATTTTTGCATGACCCAATTGACCTCCTAATTGACCCATCATGACCTTATTTTTGCATGACCTAATTGACCTGACCTAATTGACCTTATTTTTGCATGAATTGACCTTATTTTTGCATGACCTAATTGACCTATTTTTTTGCATGAATTAACCTTATTTTTGCATGACCCAATTGACCTTATTTTTGCATGACCTAATTGACCTTATTTTTGCATGACCCAATTGACCTGACCCAATTGACCTTATTTTTGCATGACCCAATAGACCTTATTTTTACATGACCCAATTGACATGACCCAATTGACCTTATTTTTACATGACCTAATCCTAATTGGCCTAATCCTAATTGGCCTTATTTTTACATGACCTAATTGACCTAATTGACCTTATTTTTACATGACCTAATTGCATGACCTAATTGACCTTATTTTTGCATGACCTAATTGACCTTATTTTTGCATTTTAACCCAATTGACCATGACCCAATTGACCTTATTTTTGCATGACCCAATTGACCTTATTTTTGCATGACCCAATTGACCTTATTTTTGCATGACCCAATTGACCTTATTTTTGCATGACCTAATTGACCCATCATGACCTTATTTTTGCATGACCTAATTGACCTGACCTAATGACCTTATTTTTGCATGAATTGACCTTATTTTTGCATGACCTAATTGACCTTATTTTTGCATGAATTGACCTTATTTTTGCATGACCCAATTGACCTTATTTTTGCATGACCTAATTGACCTTATTTTTGCATGAATTGACCTTATTTTTGCATGACCCAATTGACCTTATTTTTATGACCCAAAAAATAACCCAATTGACCTTATTTTTACATGACCTAATTGACCTTATTTTTGCATGACCTAATTGACCTGACCTAATTGACCTTATTTTTGCATGACCCAATTGACCTTATTTTTGCATGACCCAATTGAGACCTAATTGACCCAAAAATAAGGTCATGACCTTATTTTTGCATGACCTAATTGACCCATCATGACCTAATTGACCTGACCTAATTGACCTTATTTTTTGCATGAATTGACCTTATTTTTGCATGACCTAATTGACCTTATTTTTGCATGCAGCTTATATTGTATTTGAATATGAACAGAGTTATAGGCCTCATAGCATATCAATTTTAAAAACCAAAATTAAGTCTGTGGGTGTCATTTCAGTTATGCATCATTCCAATTGGGGTAAACTATATCACATGAAGCAAAATATTATCAACCAGCGGAAATATAACTAATACAGGACGTGATGAGATCAGGTCCTATATTAGTTCCAGGTCAGCTACGTCCATTGCAAAGGGACCATCACAGAAGAAGGCCAGTGCTTCATTGGGTGCTAGTTTGCAGAACATGCCCTCAGCTTCTGACATTATAACAGAGATAAACTTTACCCCTCCTATAACTAATCCTTCATTGGCTGTCCCACACTCAGCTCACAGATTCATACTGTACTTATTGGGCATATCTGAGAATACTAGGTTGGGTTTCAGTTATGAGCATGCTCATTGAAACACAGATATATGTGGTCATGTGCAGAAGTGTACATGCTTTACTTCAAGAAAGTAAATAGCTTAGTCTACTCGAGGATAGTGTTTACCAATGCTACTGTCTAGAGTATTTCAACCAGTCTCAACCCAGTGTGATGTTGGTCCAGTAATGTCCCCATAGAGCTATTGTCAACCTACTTCAACCTGCCTCAACCCAGTGTGGTGTTGGTCCAGTGTGTGTCCCCATAGAGCTATTGTCAACCTACTTCAACCTGCCTCAACCCGGTGTAGTGTTGGTCCAGTGTGTGTCCCCATAGAGCTATTGTCAACCTACTTCAACCCAGTGTGATATTGGTCCAGTGTGTGTCCCCATAGAGCTATTGTCAACCTACTTCAACCTGCCTCAACCCAGTGTGGTGTTGGTCCAGTGTGTGTCCCCATAGGGCTATTGTCAACCTACTTCAACCTGCCTCAACCCAGTGTGATGTTGGTCCAGTAATGTCCCCATAGAGCTATTGTCAACCTACTTCAACCTGCCTCAACCCAGTGTGGTGTTGGTCCAGTGTGTGTCCCCATAGAGCTATTGTCAACCTACTTCAACCCAGTGTGATATTGGTCCAGTGTGTGTCCCTATAGAGCTATTGTCAACCTACTTCAACCTGCCTCAACCCGGTGTAGTGTTGGTCCAGTGTGTGTCCCCATAGAGCTATTGTCAACCTACTTCAACCCAGTGTGATATTGGTCCAGTGTGTGTCCCCATAGAGCTATTGTCAACCTACTTCAACTTGCCTCAACCTAGTGTGATGTTGGTCCAGTGTGTGTCCCCATAGGGCTATTGTCAACCTACTTCAACCTGCCTCAACCCAGTGTGGTGTTGGTCCAGTGTGTGTCCCCATAGGGCTATTGTCAACCTACTTCAACCTGCCTCAACCCAGTGTGATGTTGGTCCAGTAATGTCCCCATAGAGCTATTGTCAACCTACTTCAACCTGCCTCAACCCAGTGTGGTGTTGGTCCAGTGTGTGTCCCCATAGAGCTATTGTCAACCTACTTCAACCCAGTGTGATATTGGTCCAGTGTGTGTCCCTATAGAGCTATTGTCAACCTACTTCAACCTGCCTCAACCCGGTGTAGTGTTGGTCCAGTGTGTGTCCCCATAGAGCTATTGTCAACCTACTTCAACCCAGTGTGATATTGGTCCAGTGTGTGTCCCCATAGAGCTATTGTCAACCTACTTCAACTTGCCTCAACCCAGTGTGATGTTGGTCCAGTGTGTGTCCCCATAGGGCTATTGTCAACCTACTTCAACCTGCCTCAACCCAGTGTGGTGTTGGTCCAGTGTGTGTCCCCATAGGGCTATTGTCAACCTACTTCAACCCAGTGTGTTGTTGGTCCAGTGTGTGTCCCCATAGGGCTATTGTCAACCTACTTCAACCTGCCTCAACCCAGTGTGGTGTTGGTCCAGTGTGTGTCCCCATAGGGCTATTGTCAACCTACTTCAACCTGCCTCAACCCAGTGTGGTGTTGGTCCAGTGTGTGTCCCCATAGGGCTATTGTCAACCTACTTCAACCTGCCTCAACCCAGTGTGGTGTTGGTCCAGTGTGTGTCCCCATAGAGCTATTGTCAACCTACTTCAACCCAGTGTGTTGTTGGTCCAGTGTGTGTCCCCATAGGGCTATTGTCAACCTACTTCAACCTGCCTCAACCCAGTGTGGTGTTGGTCCAGTGTGTGTCCCCATAGGGCTATTGTCAACCTACTTCAACCTGCCTCAACCCAGTGTGGTGTTGGTCCAGTGTGTGTCCCCATAGGGCTATTGTCAACCTACTTCAACCTGCCTCAACCCAGTGTGGTGTTGGTCCAGTGTGTGTCCCCATAGAGCTATTGTCAACCTACTTCAACCCAGTGTGAGGTTGGTTCAGTGTGTACCCCCCCCCCCCCCCCCCCCCCCCCCCCAGAGCTACTGTCAACCTGCCTCCAGGTTAAATAGAGAGAAATCAAGTAACACGCCTGGTACTTGAGCTAACCCTTCACAAGCTTGATGGGAATCAACACTAACACATGTTTGGCTCACATTGATATTTCCCTCCTTCCTCTCAGTGGGTGTTCCCATAATGTACTGCATGGCTCGCTCCACGCTGACCATCTCCTTCTCTGTCTCCGTGAAGGACGTCACCGCGCCAGACAGCAGGTTGGTCACTGATAAGGCGTAGGAGATTGCAAGACCCACCAGGCCTAGATAGACGCAACACAAATAGTTGGGACTTTATGAAGTAAATATCTTTATCATTCTCGTCTGATCATTTATAAGACACTTGCATCAAGTATTAATGAAACATTGACAGTTCAAAGGTTATAATTGCCATTATTTGTGGCTACTCTCTTACAAAGTGATACTAACCGGTTACTGAACTCTACCTGGGTTAACAGTGCTGAACTCTACCTGGGTTAACAGTGTTGAACTCTACCTGGGTTAACAGTGTTGAACTCTACCTGGGTTAGTTGAACTCTACCTGGGTTAACAGTGCTGAACTCTACCTGGGTTAGCAGTGCTGAACTCTACCTGGAATAACAGTGTTGAACTTTACCTGGATTAACAGTGTTGAATTCTACCTCCAGGGGTTAACAGTGTTGAACTCTACCTGGGTTAACAGTGTTGAACTCTACCTGGGTTAGTTGAACTCTACCTGGGTTAACAGTGCTGAACTCTACCTGGGTTAGCAGTGCTGAACTCTACCTGGAATAACAGTGTTGAACTTTACCTGGATTAACAGTGTTGAATTCTACCTCCAGGGGTTAACAGTGTTGAACTTTACCTGGATTAACAGTTGAACTCTACCTGGGTTAACAGTGCTGAACTCTACCTGGGTTAACAGTGTTGAACTTTGATTAACAGTGTTGAATTCTACCTCCAGGGGTTAACAGTGTTGAACTCTACCTGGATTAACAGTGTTGAACTCTACCTGGGTTAATAGTGCTGAACTCTACCTGGGTTAACAGTGCTGAACTCTACCTGGGTTAACAGTGCTGAACTCTACCTGGGTTAACAGTGCTGAACTCTACCTGAGTTAACAGTGTTGAACTCTACCTGGGTTAATAGTGCTGAACTCTACCTGGGTTAACAGTGCTGAACTCTACCTGGGTTAACAGTGCTGAACTCTACCTGGGTTAACAGTGCTGAACTCTACCTGGGTTAACAGTGCTGAACTCTTCCTGGGTTAACAGTGTTGAACTCTACCTGGGTTAACAGTGCTGAACTCTACCTGGGTTAACAGTGTTGAATTCTACCTGGGTTAACAGTGCTGAACTCTACCAGGGTTAATTAAAACTCTACCTGGGATAACAGTGTTGAACTCTACCTGGGATAACAGTGTTGAACTCTACCTGGGTTAATAGTGCTGAACTCTACCTGGGTTAACAGTGCTGAACTCTTCCTGGGTTAACAGTGTTGAACTCTACCTGGGTTAACAGTACTGAACTCTACCTGGGTTAAACTCTACCTGGGTTAACAGTGTTGAACTCTACCTGGGTTAACAGTGCTGAACTCTACCTGGGTTAACAGTGTTGAACTCTACCTGGGTTAACAGTGCTGAACTCTACCTGGGTTAACAGTGTTGAATTCTACCTGGATTAACAGTGCTGAACTCTACCTGGGTTAACAGTGCTGAACTCTACCTGGGTTAACAGTGCTGAACTCTACCTGGGTTAACAGTGCTGAACTCTTCCTGGGTTAACAGTGTTGAACTCTACCTGGGTTAACAGTGCTGAACTCTACCTGGGTTAACAGTACTGAACTCTACCTGGGTTAACAGTGTTGAACTCTACCTGGGTTAACAGTGTTGAACTCTACCTGGGTTAACAGTGCTGAACTCTACCTGGGTTAACAGTGCTGAACTCTACCTGGGTTAACAGTGTTGAACTCTACCTGGGTTAATTAAAACTCTACCTGGGATAACAGTGTTGAACTCTACCTGGGTTAACAGTGTTGAACTATACCTGGGTTAACAGTGCTGAACTCTACCTGGGTTAACAGTGCTGAACTCTACCTGGGTTAACAGTGCTGAACTCTACCTGGGTTAACAGTGCTGAACTCTACCTGGGTTAACAGTGTTGAATTCTACCTGGGTTAACAGTGCTGAACTCTACCAGGGTTAATTAAAACTCTACCTGGGATAACAGTGTTGAACTCTACCTTGGTTAACAGTGTTGAACTCTACCTGGGTTAACAGTGCTGAACTCTACCTGGGTTAACAGTGCTGAACTCTACCTGGGTTAACAGTGCTGAACTCTTCCTGGGTTAACAGTGTTGAACTCTACCTGGGTTAACAGTACTGAATTCTACCTGGGTTAACAGTGCTAAACTCTACCTGGATTAACAGTGCTGAACTCTACCTGGGTTAACAGTGTTGAACTCTACCTGGGTTAACAGTGCTGAACTCTACCTGGGTTAACAGTGTTGAACTTTACCTGGATTAACAGTGCTGAATTCTACCTCCAGGGGTTAACAGTGCTGAACTATACCTGGGTTAACAATGTTGAACTCTACCTGGATTAACAGTGCTGAATTCTACCTCCAGGGGTTAACAGTGCTGAACTATACCTGGGTTAACAATGTTGAACTCTACCTGGGTTAACAGTGCTGAACTCTACCTGGGTTAACAGTGTTGAACTTTACCTGGATTAACAGTGTTGAATTCTACCTCCAGGGGTTAACAGTGCTGAACTCTACCTGGGTTAACAGTGTTGAACTTTACCTGGGTTAACAGTGTTGAAGTGGTGCTCAAGTACAGCTATGAAGGCGACCCCTGCCACCATTATCACTCCAAGCATCTGTAGTCTGATCCCCAACCATTGAGCTACAGCAAAACCTAGAACCAATGAGAAGGAAGAGGAGGGGTGGTGAGGGACATTTTAGATCTTTGATCCAAAATGATCCCACATTAGATTACAATCAGCACTAACTTCCATAGTTTGCTCTCTGGTAGACATCCAGTTTGGCTTCATTGTCGAGCTTGAATCTGCCAGTAGCTCGGAGAGCACGGATAGTACACAGGCCGGTCAACGTCTCGGAGAAGTGAGCGTAGATGGGAGACAACGTAACAGTCGATAACCTCTTCAATTCTCTGAGGAGAAATAGAAATACGCTGCCTTGGTTACACAGAGCGACGGTCCACCGAGAGAAATGTAAAATAGATATAATTCTGGTTATCACTTCTTTGCACAGTTAGGCAGACAAGTGTTCATTTTATTGATATACATAACCTTACCAGTTTTCATGGTTTACTAGATCAGGAAGATTAATCTGCAATGGATATGGAGTCTTCTGGTTGTAAAATTGTAATGGAAGGACCCACAACTTATGCGAGGGGAAAGTAGATAGAAAGTGAGGGGGCAAGTAGATAGAAAGTGAGGGGGCAAGTAGATAGAATGTAGGTAGAGAGGTCCTTGAATAGAACTCATAAGGTTTTCGATAGGTGGGGCTGGCACTTAAATATCTTAGCAAAGGGTTTAAGGTAGTGCTGGAAGTGGTTTTTTGAGCAACAATCTGCTCTTCAGCGTCCCAAGAAGCTGCCAGAGTGAGTTTCAGCTGAGATATGATCTTTGTTCTTTTGGTGACCGCCATTTTGAAATAGGGGTCAAACCAACCCTACATACATTGTATGCACACAGTATAAACTGTACAGTAGGGGTCAAAAATGTATGCTTATTATTAGTGACCCCACTCATACAGCCTCTCCCCCCCACACCCACACACACCTCAGGCAGAGAGAGCATGTGATTTATTGCAGCATAATTTTTTGCGGGAGAGGAGTACTCTATTGATATCATTAGAATGCAAACACAATAAACTGCAGTGTGGGGGTGAGGCTCTGCTACACATTGTATATGTAGGTCCACGTAGATCCACCCACACACAAAAGCAGGATACTGATAAAAGCTCTCCCACACTGGAGCAGAAGTTTCAATGTACAAGTGTCAACACGTCACGCACCAACTGAGAGGCTGGAGGGCCTACAGCAAGCGCACGAGGACAGCACTCGCTCCACACGAGGACAGCACTCGCTCCACACGAGGACAGCACTCGCTCCACACGAGGACAGCACACGAGGACAGTCGCTCCACACGAGGACAGCACTCGCTCCACACGAGGACAGCACTCGCTCCACACGAGGACAACACTCGCTCCACACGAGGACAGCACTCGCTCCACACGAGGACAGCACTCGCTCCACACGAGGACAGCACTCGCTCCACACGAGGACAGCACTCGCTCCACACGAGGACAGCACACGAGGACAGTCGCTCCACACGAGGACAGCACTCGCTCCACACGAGGACAACACTCGCTCCACACGAGGACAGCACTCGCTCCACACGAGGACAGCACTCGCTCCACACGAGGACAGCACTCGCTCCACACGAGGACAGCACTCGCTCCACACGAGGACAGCACTCGCTCCACACGAGGACAGCACTCGCTCCACACGACTACAGCACCCGCTGACCACACCCATAGATGATGGCCTCAGGGAGAGTAAGACCACACCCATAGATGATGGCCTCATTGGACAGTAAGACCACACCCATAGCATGGTGGCCTCATGGAGAGTAAGACCACACCCATAGCATGATGGCCTCTTAGAGAGTAAGACCACACCCATAGCATGGTGGCCTCATGGAGAGCAAGACCACACCCATAGCATAATGGCCTCAGGGAGAGTAAGACCACACCCATAGCATAATGGCCTCAGGGAGAGTAAGACCACACCCTATCCCGATGGCCTCTTGGAGGCTAAGAGCATACTCATACACAGAAAGAGTATGCATCACATTTATAGTCCCGATATTGTCCATCAAAACATGGCCACTGTCTCCTGATGCGTGTACTGCCCACAAAAAGACAATGGCTGTCATGAAAGACCTCATTATACACACAACATATTACCACCGGTTTTTGACACTCACATCACACAATTTATCCCTTATTTTCACTGCAACCATGGCAACCATGCGCACATCACCTCGAGGTTCGCCTATAGAAGTGTTGTATGTGGTAATAGAAGAGACCCAGAGGCAGGAGGAGGATCATGAACCATGGGAGACCGTAGCAGGTGATAACCAGCGTGCCCAGCAAGCCGTAGACTTGGGACAGGAGGATATTCATGATGAAGGGGAGGCTGTCATCAATAGCATACTAGGAAACACAGCAGGGTGTTACACAATGTAACATTGCATTACACTCTATGAGCATATTAAAAATGCATTACTTAAACTTACGACATCTGATGAGAAGCGGTTCACTACTCGGCCAATCTATGAATTATGAAGAGCAGTACCAATAATTCGTGGATAAATAAATATTTATAGCCTACCGGAGTCGAGTCAAAGAAGGATATAGAAGTGCTGAGAATGGCATGCAGAAGTTTCTTGTGCAGGAGAGCTGCAGCACACACTCCCCCGTACGCATAGAGAAAGGCTCGAAACAGTGTGAACACCTACCACAATAATAATAATAATAATAATAATAATAATAATAATAATAATAATAATAATAATAATAATAATAATAATAATAATAATAATAAAATAATAATAATAATAATAATAATATAATAATAATAGAGTAATAATAATAATAACAACAAAACAGCAGAACAACAACAATAACAATAGCAATAATAATAATAACAATGGTGATGATGATAATAATAATGATAATTATAATAATAATAATAATAATAATAATAATAATAATAATAATAATAGTAATAGTAGTAATAGTAGTAATAGTAATAGTAATAGTAATAATAATAATAATAATATAATAATAATGACGACGATGATGATGATGATAATAATGATAATAATGATAGTAGTAATAATAATAATAATAATAATAATAAATAATAATAAATAATAATAAATAATAATAAATAATAATAAATAATAATAAATAATAATAAATAATAATAAATAAACAACAACAACAACAACAACAACAAACAACAATTATTATTATTATTATAAATAGTGACCTATGAACCAGGACAAGGAATAGACCATGAACGACTCTACGACCAATTATTCTAAAGGCGACAACTAGAGGCATGCAACTAGTGGCATGCAACTAGTGGCATGCAACTAGAGGCATGCAACTAGAGGCATGCAACTAGAGGCATGCAACTAGAGGCATGCAACTAGAGGCATGCAACTAGAGGCATGCAACTAGTGGCATGCAACTAGAGGCATGCAACTAGAGGCATGCAACTAGTGGCATGCAACTAGAGGCATGCAACTGCAAGCAAGAAACTTGAAATTGTTCAATAACAAATATTTAAAGAGAAATTTTCCATGTTTTTGTTACCCAAAGTTACACCAAATTAAAAGGGGAGACAGTTGCATTTTTTATTTTTTATTCTTTTAATTTTTACTTGTGGTTACAACTTTAGAGCTCCGTAGATTCTGCAAACTTCATGGTATGGACTTGATATATAGCTCAAAAGATAGGTCTCTCTGTGTGCTCTCTTTTGATACTAAAATATGTTTCATAGGTATAACTATAGGCAAGTTACTAGACCCTAAAGTGGAGGGACCTCAAAAACCTGCATCCCAAAAACCTCATCCAAAATAACTCCAGATTGCTAAGTGCTGAAAGATTTGAATTTGTACGAGTGGATAGAGGAAGCCCGCCTCAATTCAATCACCTTTTTCATTAGGCGTTAAAATTTAGTACGTGGTCAAGTGGTAAATATTCTTCCAGAAAAATAAAAATAACTTATTTTCCTCCCTCCCTCTCCTCCTCCGCTCCTCCCCCTCCGTCCCTCTCCTCCCCTCCTCCCTCTTCCCCTCCCTCCCTCTCCCTTCCATTCATTCTCTATTTATTTACACAGTATTATTTTGGCGGGCCATGATGTAATGCTAATTGAGATCACATTATCTACATACTGAGTTGGCCACCGCAAGTCCTCCATAAATTCCCAGGTAAAACTTGAGGTCCGCAGACTGGGAGGAGTTTGTGTTGTTGGTGGAGTGAGTGATCCAATAGGAGAGCCACCAATCATTGATGTTCCGAGACACTAAACAGGAAGATAGACAGGAAGATAACAGGAAGATAGATAAACAGGAAGATTAACAGGAAGATAATAAACAGGAAGATAAACAGGAAGATGAACAGGAAGATAAACAGGAAGATAAGCAGGAAGATAAACAGGAAGATAAACAGGAAGATAAGCAGGAAGATAAGCAGGAAGATAAGCATGAAGATAAACAGGAAGATAAACAGGAAGATAAACAGGAAGATAAACAGGAAGATAAGCAGGAAGATAAGCAGGAAGATAAGCAGGAAGATAAACAGGAAGATAAACAGGAAGATAAACAGGAAGATAAACAGGAAGATAAACAGGAAGATAAACAGGAAGATAAACAGGAAGATAAACAGGAAGATAAACAGGAAGATAAACAGAGTATATGTAGCAGCTGAGGGGACTAGTGAAGCACCACAAGATAATGGGTTTCTTTCAATGAAAGGTTTGGGCAGTTAGTGCTACTGTAAAAGTTGGACACATGGCACCGACAACAAATTAATCATGTACAAGTATGGTGGTGCCATGCACAATCACAGAATATAGGTAGACTAGGACTAGGGGTTGGACTAGACTAGGGATAGGCTAGGGATAGGACTAGGGCTAGGTTAGGGGTAGGACTAGGGCTAGGCTAGGACTAGGGATGGGACTAGGGCTAGGACTAGACTAGGACTGGACTAGGACTGGACTAGGGCTAGGACTAGGGCTAGGACTGGACTAGGGCTAGACTAGGGCTAGGACTAGGGATAGGACTGGACTAGGGCTAGACTAGGACTGGACTAGGGCTAGGACTAGGGCTAGGACTAGGGATAGGACTGGACTAGGGCTAGACTAGGACTGGACTAGGGCTAGGACTAGGGCTAGGACTAGGGCTAGGACTAGACTAGGACTGGACTAGGGCTAGACTAGGACTGGACTAGGGCTAGGACTAGGGCTAGGACTAGGGCTAGGACTAGACTAGGACTGGACTAGGGCTAGACTAGGACTGGACTAGGGCTAGGACTAGGGCTAGGACTGGACTAGGGCTAGGTTAGGGGTAGGACTAGGGCTAGGTTAGGGGTAGGACTAGGGCTAGGCTAGGACTAGGGATGGGACTAGGGCTAGGACTAGACTAGGACTGGACTAGGGCTAGGACTAGGGCTAGGACTGGACTAGGGCTAGACTAGGACTGGACTAGGGCTAGGACTAGGGCTAGGACTAGGGATAGGACTGGACTAGGGCTAGACTAGGACTGGACTAGGGCTAGGACTAGGGCTAGGACTAGGGCTAGGACTAGACTAGGACTGGACTAGGGCTAGACTAGGACTGGACTAGGGCTAGGACTAGGGCTAGGACTAGGGCTAGGACTAGACTAGGACTGGACTAGGGCTAGACTAGGACTGGACTAGGGCTAGGACTAGGGCTAGGACTGGACTAGGGCTAGGTTAGGGGTAGGACTAGGGCTAGGTTAGGGGTAGGACTAGGGCTAGGCTAGGACTAGGGATGGGACTAGGGCTAGGACTAGACTAGGACTGGACTAGGACTGGACTAGGGCTAGGACTAGGGCTAGGACTGGACTAGGGCTAGGACTAGACTAGGACTGGACTAGGGCTAGGACTAGGGCTAGGACTAGGGCTAGGACTGGACTAGGGCTAGGACTAGGGCTAGGACTAGGGCTAGGACTGGACTAGGGCTAGGACTAGACTAGGACTGGACTAGGGCTAGGACTAGACTAGGACTGGACTAGGGCTAGGACTAGGGCTAGGACTAGGGCTAGGACTAGGGCTAGGACTAGGGCTAGGACTGGACTAGGGCTAGGACTAGACTAGGACTGGACTAGGGCTAGGACTAGACTAGGACTGGACTAGGGCTAGGACTAGGGCTAGGACTAGGGATAGGACTGGACTAGGGCTAGGACTAGACTAGGACTGGACTAGGGCTAGGACTAGACTAGGACTGGACTAGGGCTAGGACTAGGGCTAGGACTAGGGATAGGACTGGACTAGGGCTAGACTAGGACTGGACTAGGGCTAGACTAGGACTGGACTAGGGCTAGGACTAGGGCTAGGACTGGACTAGGGCTAGGACTAGACTAGGACTGGACTAGGGCTAGGACTAGGGCTAGGACTAGGGCTAGGACTAGACTAGGACTGGACTAGGGCTAGGACTAGGGCTAGGACTAGGGCTAGGACTGGACTAGGGCTAGGACTAGACTAGGACTGGACTAGGGCTAGGACTAGACTAGGACTGGACTAGGGCTAGGGCTGTGCTAGGATTAGGACTTAACTGTTGTTGAGCTGTCCTGGTATTGAGTGCTACATCGCAAGGACTAGAGCCCATTCAAAGTTCATTTCCCCCAAAGTCAACACGCCAGAACACACACACAAATATATATATTCTGTACTTTGATAACACTAACTGTAGTACTTCACTACGGACACAATGTTGCTAGTGGTTATTTAAACACTCGACTCCACATACATGAGTAGTCACTACCACTTTCCAAGAATTACGGCAACATCGGCAGATGTCAAAAGCTGCCGAGCAACTTACTGCCAGCAATAAAGCTATGAATACAGCCAAGACAACTAGAGGGGACTTAAATGCGTGGTAGAGATGGTGTCAATCCAGACGGAGCGACTGATAATTACATGAGGCTTAGTAATTACTACACTTGTCGTAGAGCATGTCCAGTAATTTCACTCAACTTTGGCTTGTGAAAGTATGAGCACCTGCTCATGAAATAACTCACCACATTCCATTCTGACACGTGTGTATTACACACATGCACACAAATATATACATGATTGACTGCCCTCAAGTCACATGGATGTCACGTGGATGTCACGTGGATGTCACATGGATGTCACATGGATGTCACATGGGTATCAGGTGGTGCACAAAGCTTACCTTGCATGAGCAGCAGTGCTAACATGATGGCGGGGGCGAGAATGTGACCCACAGCCGACCAGTAGGCAAAATACACTGACAAGGAGACCACACCCACTTCCTTCTCTTCCTCCTTTACCAGGACGCCATCGCCAACTTGCTCCAGATCACCTCCGGAAGACACGCCCTGTTGGTATGTTACAGTGCTCAGTTATAGAGAACACAGAGCCTTCCTTGGGTAGACAAAAACCACACCTCCTCAAGGAATGCACGCTGTTGATTGGATGCGTACTACTTCCTCACCAGTTTTAGAGAACTTGGAGATTACAGTGAGTTGCAATTTTTTTGCCAAGCAATTATTAGAAAAAGGATTGGCGCTCATGACAAAAGTAAGACGTAATAACCTTCTGTTGCCATTAACTTGATGGTGCCTGAGAGTTCGTGTGATTCTCACTCCATTCGGGATAAGCTTCAGCTATGCTAGAGTGGGAGGTGTTGCAGCACGCACAACTATATCTATACAGGCACACTGTTTCTGCAGCAGATGTTCCAGGCACCTTGTCTATCAACCAGCAAATAGTATTCCTTACCATTTAAATTCACACACATCAAATCTTATACTCTCGACAAACTCTCAGTTGACAACTACAGATGCAATAACTAGATCATAAACTACTCATTCGACATTTCGGCTAGCCTTCATCAATATCTTTCATCAATATCTTTAATGGTGCACATGACTTTAAATGGCTTTAAATGGTAAAGGTCCTCTAAATTGTGTGGTCTACTTCAATTGCAAAATCTTGTTTAGCGATCAATGAGTGTACTAGCAATATTTCATGCAATTATAAGTGGTGGAGACCACACCCTCTCGAAGAAATGAGCTGTTAGAGCAGAGAACCTACCACCACTACCGTGCAAACGAGCTGCCAGCAGAGAATCTACCACCACTACCGTGCAAATGACCTGCCAGCAGAGTACATACCACCACTAGCATGCAAATGACCTGCCAGCAGAAGTACCTACCACCACTAGCATGCAAACGACCTGCCAGCAGAAGTACCTACCACCACTAGCATGCAAATGACCTGCCAGCAGAAGTACCTACCACCACTAGCATGCAAATGACCTGCCAGCAGAAGTACCTACCACCACTAGCATGCAAATGACCTGCCAGCAGAAGTACCTAGCATGCAAATAGCTGTCAGCGGAGTACCTACCCCCACTAGCATGTGTGTCTATAACATTATATGCTCACTGGGTCTCCAATGGCTGTTGTCATGGCAGCACCTGCAAGGTCACCTCCCCCACAGTCCCCATCCCCCGGGTCAGTCACAAGCTGCACACGCTCACTCTCCATCAGAGGCAGAATCTCTTCAGGCCTGCCTGAGCTGTGAACACGCCCATCTTCCATGTAGATGACTACATCTGCTTCTTGCAGGAACCTTTAAGCAAGACAGATTGACATAAAGACAACTCCCAGTTTCCCCATCACCCATTGTTGAGCTACTTTGGGTACAAATGGCAAAGACCCAAATTCACTCGGGTCAAAGTTCATGCCCACATACATATGACTGAGTGCAAGGTTCAGACAAGCCACACACTGCATGGGCTAGTGTTATTGTTGCCAATTCCACCATATTGTATTATATATAGGAAACAACATGGTTCTCTTAATTTAAAAAAATGGCCGACACTTTTAGGGGGCAACCATATAGGGGACAGCTACCAATTAGTCTGGAGTTCAATGGCAACCCATTTCTGTTAAGTTTGAGCTCCCAACTTTCAAAACAGTCCATAAGGACACACACACACAGATTTTCTTTTATAAATATTGAAGAGTAGCAGAGAAGCACAAAACCAGAATGAGGGATGTGATCCTGCCCCCCCCCCCCAACATTACTCTCTTCACACACCCTAGCTAGTTACAGAAATACTTTTTTTTAAATTATCAGATCCAGTCTAAGAGGACCTCTATAAATCTCACTCACGATTTCATCAACTTTCAGAAAAGGTTGTTGTGCTACTTTAGACTTCCTGTGGGGATGCTGGCATAAACACAGTCCCCTGATTCAATAATAACGCAGGGAGAATCTGGGAGTTTACGAGTGAAGATGCAATGCAACACGCCAGCCCCCAGATTCAAAATAATAACGCTGGGAGAATCTAGGAGTTAATGGCATTTGGGGGGGGGAGATTGTTTTTGTTGTTGTGGTTACCACTTTATAACTCCATAGATTCCATAAACTTCATGGTATGGACTTGATATATAGCTCAAAAGATAGGTCTCTCTTTGTGCTCTCTGTTGATACTAAAATATTTTTCACTATAGCCAAGTTATGGAGCTACAAGTGGAGGGAACCTAAAAAACCTGAATGCCTGAAACCTCCACATAAATATCTCCAGATGCAAAGTGCTAAAGAAGCACCAGTGGCTAGAGGAAGCCCTACTCTATGCAATGAGTGTTTTCTTTAGGCATTAAAATTTAAGTACGTGGTCACTGGTAAAATAGAATTTCGTTAATAATCCATATAACTATTGAGATCAGCAGTGATGTGCATTCTGGGAGTAGATGTCCAAACATTATGCCATTAAGGACCCTGATATAGCTCTTGTGCATTCCTAGAGCTGTAATCCTGTATGCATATGTAATTTAATTAACATGATTAACATTCAACCCCTCCCCCTGTTTATGTCAACAGAAGGGGGAAAAGAAAAAAAGGGGGCGAAACTCGTTTTCCACCGCTGCTTTCGCCTAATGAAAACACTCATTGAAGAGAGTAGACACTGGTACTAATTTCATCTTTAGCACTTTGCAATCTCGATATATTTATGGTAATTTCAGGCATTCAGGTTGATGATCTAATGTGAAAAATATTTTAGTATCACACAGAACCTTGAAGTTTGCGAGCTATATATATTTATTTTTAAACAATGCCATTGTCCCCCGAAGATGCCCCCCAATAGTGGGGTTAGAATTTCCGTTACTGCTATCGCTTTGAGATAGCACAACACTCACCAGACAGCACAGCCTTAATTATATTGATCAAACAAGGGGGATGCGCGAACGCAATCCCCCAACGGCAAAAATTGTACATCCGAGTTTCCCACGTTTGGGGAAATCGCAGGCTTCAACTCAGCAAAGTGCAATGCCCGAGTCTCCACCTGGAAGAACCGCCTAAATGATCGTGGTATCTTCTATGCCAGGTAAGTTAACCTGAACGGTGGCGGCGCAGTCTTTATATACACATCAGCAGTATTAAGGTTACGTTGGGTTTAGCTAGTGTAAATTCCTATGCAACCTCATGAATATCATAAACTTCTCCCGCTTACCTCATGTAGTGTGTACACACAATCCGTGTTTTCCCCCTCAATAGCCCAAGGATACAGTGCTGATAAATATGCGAGGCCACATGAGCATCTACTGCTGCTAATGGGTCATCCAGAAGATAAACAGATTTATCCTGAATACCAAATTTCATCATAAAAAAATACCATGACAAATCAAATATGCACAACTCGATTAAGAAGATCTTCATGCCTGGTATATGGCCCGGGCCAGTGCTATCCTGGCTTTCTGCCCTCCGCTCAGAGTCACTCCATTTTCTCCCACTTCTGTCTCATCACCAGAAGCAAGAATCTTCAAATCCTTCATGTATGCATACACATGCATGTAATATACACTGTTAAGATTGAGTAGGAGACTACACATGCATGTAATATACACTGTTAAGATTGAGTAGGAGACTACACATGCATGTAATATACACTGTTAAGATTGAGTAGGAGACTACACATGCATGTAATATACACTGTTAAGATTGAGTAGGAGACTACACATGCATGCAATATACACTGTTAAGATTGAGTAGGAGACTACACATGCATGTAATATACACTGTAAGATTGAGTAGGAGACTACACATGCATGTAATATACACTGTTAAGATTGAGTAGGAGACTACACATGCATGTAATATACACTGTTAAGATTGAGTAGGAGACTACACATGCATGTAATATACACTGTTAAGATTGAGTAGGAGACTACACATGCATGTACATGTAATATACACTGTTAAGATTGAGTAGGAGACTACACATGCATGTAATATACACTGTTAACTCTTTAGGGCCGATAGCGACTTTTCATGACTTTTTGGGAGAAACACTAATCACTTTAGCGAGCTATATTTACATGGCCATTGCAGTAATCTAATATCTTGCAGCTGTGTTTACTTGTAGCTGCTCTGCCCACAACTGATAATGGCAAAAAGATTTCTCTAGAGTGTGTTGTAGACTTTTCCCCTTGAATACATTGCAGAAGGAAGTGATTATGACCTTGAAGTTATGGAAGACGATGGTAATGTTTTTTAAATCTTGTATAACCTCCTCCAGCAAGTGATTCAGAACTTCACCCCAACATCAATGGTTTCTTTATGATGAATTGTTCAATGATTATATTTACAAAAATAAATATTTTCAGGAGTGAGCTTCACCTCCACCAGCTATAGGTCAGAATGATACTGGTACACACAGCTCAGTCCAGGATTTACATTTGCTACAGGTGGGTGAAACAACAACAACAAACATGTAACATAACCATGTCAATACATAACAATGTCAATACACTATAGATGTTCTTCAGCAGTGCTATACATGTATTTATAGCACCAACTATACAACCATCTCAAGTGCTATACATGTACTTATAGCACCAACTATACAACCATCTCAGTCGTCAACCAACACACCTCAACCACAACACATATCTCAACAAACCCTACCCTTGCCACCAAATCCACCACAACCACTCTTCTCAGTCGACCAACCAGCCACTGCTCTCTTCTCAGAGGCCAAGTAGCTCTGCCACAGAACTATTACCACCAACACTTCCTCGCCTAGACCACTTTCCTGCAAGAGGCGATATATCTAGGCGATGCATCTAGTGCCAAAAAAAACGTGTGCCCTCCCAACAGAGCATATGGGTATGCAATGCCTGTCCAGGGAAGCCACATCTATGCCTAAAAGAGGACTGCTACAAGCTGGCACACTATTTCTCACATTCAATAATAATAGCTAGCTATATATATATGATTATGTTTCATGCTCAACTTACTTCTACCTAGCAAAACAATATATTATTATCTCAGCAACTTATCAGTATATCCATGTGTCTTATATCCATATGTCTTGTCCTGAAAATATTGGTAACATCATGTCCTTTCCTTTGAATGTGAACAGAGTACTGACAACAAAAATACTGATCGGAGGTAAGCTTCACGCTTACTTTTTTGGAACTATTTGCGTCATGAAACTACGTAGCATGGCATCATGGCAGCTCTATAGTAAGAAGATCTCGAAGCCGACAGACATCGCTAAAAGCAAAACAAACATAGTGTGCTTTCTTTAGAAGTAGCCAGGTAAACTAGCTACACGCTAACCTAGTTGAGCCCAGAAGCGAAGAAGCTGTCCCATGACTTCAAGGGCCAGGTAAGCTAGCAACACGCTAACCTGGTTGAGTCCTGAAGCGAAGAAGCTGTCCCTTGACTTCAAGAGCCCACGGTGTTTTTCTCTCACGCGACTAAAACTAATTACTACTAATAACTCAATCAATTATTTATATCTAACTTACTTTTTTGAAACTAGTTGCGTGGATGAAACTACGTAGCATGGCATCATGGCAGCTCTATAGTAAGAAGATTTCGAAGCCGACAGACGACAGAGATCGCTAAAAGCAAAACAAACTTAGTGTGCTTTCTTTAGAAGTAGCAGGTAAGCTAGCAACACGCTAACCTAGTTGAGCCCTAAGGCGAAGAAGTTGTCCCATGACTTCAATGGCCAGGTAAGCTATCAACACGCTAACCTGGTTGAGTCCTGAAGCGAAGAAGCTGTCCCATGGCCCACGGTGTTTTTCTCTCACGCGACTAAAACTAATTACTAGTAATTATATACTCATCAATTATCTAGCTTACCTTTTTGAAACTATTTACGTGGATGAAACTACTACCATGGCATAATGGCAGCTCTAGCTCTATAGTAAAAAGATTTCGAAGTCAACAGACCGCAAGATCGCTAAAAGCAAAACAAACTTAGTGTGCTTTGTTTAGAAGTAGCCGGTAAGCTAGCAACACGCTAACCTAGTTGAGCCCAGAAGCGAAGAAGTTGTCCCATGACTTCAAGGGCCATGTAAGCTATCAACATGCTAACCTGGTTGAGTCCTGAAGCGAAGAACCTGTCCCATGACTTCAAGAGCCCAAGGTGTTTTTCTCTCAGGCTAATAAAACGAATTACTCAATTAATTCCGGAAGACGCTTGCGCGGCGTTATTTCAATTATCGGCCCTAAAGAGTTAAGATTGAGTAGGAGACTACACATGCATGTAATATACACTGTTAAGATTGAGTAGGAGACTACACATGCATGTAATATACACTGTTAAGATTGAGTAGGAGACTACACATGCATGTAATATACACTGTTAAGATTGAGTAGGAGACTACACATGCATGTAATATACACTGTTAAGATTGAGTAGGAGACTACACATGCATGTAATATACACTGTTAAGATTGAGTAGGAGACTACACATGCATGTAATATACACTGTTAAGATTAGTACGAGACTACACATGCATGTGTTAAGATTGAGTAGGAGACTACACATGCATGTAATATACACTGTTAAGATTGAGTAGGAGATTACACATGCATGCAATATACACTGTTAAGATCGACTACACATGCATGTAATATACACTGTTAAGATTGAGTAGGAGACTACACATGCATGTAATATACACTGTTAAGATTGAGTAGGAGACTACACATGCATGTAATATACACTGTTAAGATTGAGTAGGAGACTACACATGCATGTAATATACACTGCTAAGATTGAGTAGGAGGCCTCCCATTTTTCATCTAAATGGCTGTTGGGTCAACTGGCTTATACATACATGTATGTGTGGTCAGCAATGGCTAGGGCTTGGGCCAGGCAGGGAGAGAACCAAGCCCAACTTCATGCAGGCTTGTGTTGGCACGATCCCATCATTTATACTTTGCATGGCCGTACAAAGCAGCCGATCCAATAATCCACTCTAAACATACACGACATGTATGCTATACACACCACACAACCACGTACGTACGTACGTACGTACCTGCTCTAATGCCGTTGCAGAAATGATAGCACTGTACTTTGTCGGACAAAAATCTTGGCCAAAGACGATGTTTTCCTTCACAGTGCCATGCTGGATCCAAGCCTCCTACAATCATAATAGCCAGCAAGGTCTTGAAAAGCATTTTTTAACATCGGAACACGGTTGCTGTGGTTACATGGTATCGTAACTCTCACTTGTGCAAACAGACCAAAGCCTCCTCTCAGGTCCATGACATTCACCTACAGACACGTGCAAATACAACAACAAGAGCATGTGCTTATAGAAACTAGAGGACACATAAACTTGCTAAGTCCACCTGGCCAACTTTCTCTGAGTTCATAGAGGAGGTTAGAGGTCAAAAGAGGAAGAAAATAAAAATGGGCGTGTCCTGAAATTGGAAATCAAAATAGAGTATGTGTAGAAATTACTACGAGCATGGCCATTCAAACGCATCAGTGGGTGTGGCTTCGCTTGCACACATGCTTGATCGTGCCACTAATACATCACACAGTGGTCCTCTCCACATGCACGATGGTTAGCACATTATCTCGTCCTGAGTCATCCCCTCCCCACAATGGAGAGCTACATGTACATGTACATGTACATACATGCACCTCTGAATCCCTTGCCAACCTACTGGCATCATCTTTCCAAAGAGACCCTTAGGCAAAACAAAGGTTGTCCACAATTTTCAGACGAGTGGTTCAGCCGTTGGAAGTGGCTGCACTACGACGAGTGGTTCAGCCGATGGAAGTGGCTGCACTACGACGAGTGGTTCAGCCGTTGGAAGTGGCTGCACTATGACGAGTGGTTCAGCCGTTGGAAGTGGCTGCACTACGACGAGTGGTTCAGCCGATGGAAGTGGCTGCACTACGACGAGTGGTTCAGCCGTTGGAAGTGGCTGCACTACGATGAGTGGTTCAGCCGTTGGAAGTGGCTGCACTACGACGAGTGGTTCAATCGATGGAAGTGGCTGCACTACGACAAGTGGTTCAGCCGTTGGAAGTGGCTGCACTACGACGAGTAGTTCAGATTGGAAGTGGCTGCACTACAATGAGTGGTTCAGCCGTTGGAAGTGGCTGCATTACGACGAGTTGTTCAGATTGGAAGTGGCTGCACTACGACGAGTGGTTCAATCGATGGAAGTGGCTGCACTACGACAAGTGGTTCAGCCGTTGGAAGTGGCTGCACTACGACGAGTAGTTCAGATTGGAAGTGGCTGCACTACAATGAGTGGTTCAGCCGTTGGAAGTGGCTGCATTACGACGAGTTGTTCAGATTGGAAGTGGCTGCACTACGATGAGTGGTTCAGCCGTTGGAAGTGGCTGCATTACGACGAGTAGTTCAGATTGGAAGTGGCTGCACTACGATGAGTGGTTCAGCCGTTGGAAGTGGCTGCACTACGACAAGTGGTCCAGCCGTTGGAAGTAGCTGCACTATGACGAGTGGTTCAGCCGATGGAAGTGGCTGCACTACAACGAGTGGTCCAGCGTTACTGAATGTCTTCATATTCAGTAGGCATGTAATGGAAGAATATGAAGCTTCTTCTTTTTTCTTTTTTTACTGCTATAGGATTCTTAGAACCCTACGATCAATTTTTTATGATTTCAATTAATAGCTTTTGGCTTACACATATATTCTCTTACACCAGTGAATGGGTCAGCCTAGCTATCTCTTACACCAGTGAATGGGTTAAATAGACTCAGGTTAGCTATCTCTTACACCAGTGAATGGGTTAAAAAGTCTCAGTGAATGGGTCAGCCTAGCTATCTTTTATACCAGTGAATGGGTTAAAAAGTCTCAGCCTAGTTATCTCTTACACCAGTAAATGGGTTAAAAAGTCTCAGCCTAGCTATCTTTTATACCAGTGAATGGGTTAAAAAGTCTCAGCTTAGTTACCACTTACACCAGTGAATGGGTTAAAGTCTCAGCCTAGCTATCTCTTACACCAGTAAATGGGTTAAAAAGTCTCAGCCTAGCTATCTCTTACACCAGTAAATGGGCTAAAAAGTCTCGGCTTAGTTATCTCTTACACCAGTGAATGGGTTAAAAAGTCTCAGCCTAGCTATCTCATACACCAGTGAATGGGTTAAAAAGTCTCAGTGAATGGGTCAGCCTAGCTATCTTTTATACCAGTGAATGGGTTAAAAAGTCTCAGCCTAGTTATCTCTTACACCAGTGAATGGGTTAAAAAGTCTCAGCCTAGCTATCTTTTATACCAGTGAATGGGTTAAAAAGTCTCAGCTTAGTTACCACTTACACCAGTGAATGGGTTAAAGTCTCAGCCTAGCTATCTCTTACACCAGTGAATGGGTTAAAAGGTCTCAGTTTAGGTTATCTCTTACACCAGTGAATGGGTTAAAAAGTCTCAGTTTAGTTATCTCTTACACCAGTGAATGGGTTAAAAAGTCTCAGCCTAGCTATCTCTTACACCAGTAAAACCAGTAAATGGGCTAAAAAGTCTCGGCTTAGTTATCTCTTACACCAGTGAATGGGTTAAAAAGTCTCAGTTTAGTTATCTCTTACACCAGTGAATGGGTTAAAAAGTCTCAGCCTAGCTATCTCATACACCAGTGAATGGGTTAAAAAGTCTCAGCCTAGCTATCTCTTACACCAGTAAATGGGCTAAAAAGTCTCGGCTTAGTTATCTCTTACACCAGTTAATGGGTAAAATAGTCTCAGCCTAGCTATCTCTTACACCAGTGAATGGGTTAAATAGTCTCAGCTTAGCTATCTCTTACACCAGTGAATGGGTTAAATAAAATAGTCTCAGCTTAACTATTCCAGAACTACATAAGCAACAAATCTTTATAAGTGCTCTCACACATCTTCTCACCTCTCCATGGATTTTGCACATCTCCGCAGTGATTGCCGAGAGTAGGGAGGTTTTTCCAGACCCAATTCTACCTATGACCCCCACAAACTGTCCCTGTGGGAAGAATAAAATAATAACAACACGACAACAGAAAATTGGCTCACACAGTCTGCCAGTGTGGGACGCAACAGTCGGGTTCAACCAAACAACAACACAGCAACATAACAACAACTTGATCATTAAATGAGAGCTGATTATTGGAGTAAAAGGAACTCAACAAACTCAACATACATGTACGTACGCACAGGTTTGATGTCAACATACGCACAGGTTTGATGTCAACATACGCACAGGTTTGATGTCAACATATGCACAGGTTTGATGTCAACATACATGCATAGGTTTGATATCAACATACGCACAGGTTTGATGTCAACATACGCACAGGTTTGATGTCAACATACACACACGTTTGATGTCAACATATGCACAGGTTTGATGTCAACATACGCACAGGTTTGATGTCAACATACGCACAGGTTTGATGTCAACATACGCACAGGTTTGATGTCAACATACGCACAGGTTTGATGTCAACATACGCACAGGCTTGATGACAACATACGCATAGGTTTGATGTCAACATATGCACAGGTTTGATGTCAACATACGCACAGGTTTGATGTCAACATATGCACAGGTTTGATGTCAACATACATGCATAGGTTTGATATCAACATACGCACAGGTTTGATGTCAACATACGCACAGGTTTGATGTCAACATACACACACGTTTGATGTCAACATATGCACAGGTTTGATGTCAACATACGCACAGGTTTGATGTCAACATACGCACAGGTTTGATGTCAACATACGCACAGGTTTGATGTCAACATACGCACAGGTTTGATGTCAACATACGCACAGGTTTGATGTCAACATACGCACAGGTTTGATGGCAACATACGCACAGGTTTGATGTCAACATACGCACAGGTTTGATGTCAACATACGCACAGGTTTGATGTTAACATACGCACAGGTTTGATGGCAACATATGCACAGGTTTGATGTCAACATACGCACAGGTTTTATGTCAACATATGCACAGGTTTGATGTCAACATATGCACAGGTTTGATGTCAACATACGCATAGGTTTGATGTCAACATATGCACAGGTTTGATGGGAACATATGCACAGGTTTGATGGCAACATACGCACAGGTTTGATGTCAACATATGCACAGGTTTGATGGCAACATACACACAGGTTTGATGTCAACATACGCACAGGTTTGATGGCAACATACACACTGGTTTGATGTCAACATATGCACAGGTTTGATGTCAACATATGCACAGGTTTGATGTCAACATATGCACAGGTTTGATGTCAACATACGCACAGGTTTGATGTCAACATATGCACAGGTTTGATGTCAACATATGCACAGGTTTGATGACAACATACGCACAGGTTTGATGTCAACATACGCACAGGTTTGATGTCAACATATGCATAGGTTTGATGTCAACATACGCACAGGTTTGATGTCAACATACGCACAGGTTTGATGGCAACATACTCACAGGTTTGATGGGAACATACACAGGTTTGATGGCAACATACACACAGTTTGATGTCAACATACGCACAGGTTTGATGTCAACATACGCACAGGTTTGATGTCAACATACACACAGGTTTGATGGGAACATACGCACAGGTTTGATGGGAACATACACACAGGTTTGATGTCAACATACGCACAGGTTTGATGTCAACATACGCACAGGTTTGATGTCAACATATGCACAGGTTTGATGTCAACATATGCATAGGTTTGATGTCAACATATGCACAGGTTCGATGGGAACATATGCACAGGTTTGATGGCAACATACGCACAGGTTTGATGTCAACAGGTTTGATGGCAACATACGCACAGGTTTGATGTCAACATACGCACAGGTTTGATGTCAACATATGCACAGGTTTGATGGCAACATACACACAGGTTTGATGTCAACATACGCACAGGTTTGATGGCAACATACACACTGGGTTGATGTCAACATATGCACAGGTTTGATGTCAACACATGCACAGGTTTGATGTCAACATACGCACAGGCTTGATGACAACATACGCACAGGTTTGATGGGAACATACACACAGGTTTGATGGGAACATACACACAGGTTTGATGTCAACATACGCACAGGCTTGATGGCAAGGCTGATCTCCCTCAGTCTCCACTCCACTTTGCTGACACCCTCTCCATCATCAGCTCTTGCACTAACATCATTGCCACTCTCTGTCTCCTTCGCATCACTCTCCACTTCGCTCCTCTCCTTCTCCCTCATCCACGTAAAACAACCGTTCCTGATAGAAACAGCGGGTACCAAATTTTGTGGATGCCTTACACAACTTGCTCCACGGTGCTCTTTGAAAGGGCCAGTCTGTTCTTTCGGATCCAGTTCCTCCTTCTCGGAGGGTCGACTCCGGATTTCTCTCCCATAGTACGCCTTCAGGTCCAGTTCCTTGAGCTGGAGGAAGCTGTTGACTCGCTTGGTGGAGACCCATGCCTCCATGAGTCCATTGATGACCCAGGGGAAGGCGTTGAGTGGGCTGATGAGAATGTTGAACAGAGCCACGCTGGTGAAGACCTAGAAACATCCACGCACACTAGGCTAACAGCCGTGTAACAATGCAGTGTGAATAGCCTTCGTAAGGACAACACAAGGATCAATCTATGGACTGATGCTCTAATATAGGAAGGGTTAAGCGCTAGGTATATAGGGTTAAGCTAGGCTAGGGCTAGGGATATAGGGTTAAGCTAAGCTAGGGCTAAGGATATAGGGTTAAGCTAAGCTAGGGCTAGGGATATAGAGTTAAGCTAAGCTAGGGCTAGGGATATAGGGTTAAGCTAAGCTAGGGCTAGGGATACAGGGCTTAGCTAGGGCTAGAGGGGCTAGGGATATAGGGTTAAGCTAAGCTAGGGCTAGGGATACAGGGCTTAGCTAAGCTAGGGCTAGAGGGGCTAGGGATATAGGGTTAAGCTAAGCTAGGGCTAGGGCTAAGGCTAGAGGATTAAGCTAAGCTAGGGCTAGGGATATAGAGTTAAGCTAAGCTAGGGATAGGGATACAGGGTTAAGCTAAGCTAGGGCTAGGGATATAGGGTAGGCTAAGCTAGATAGGGATACAGGGTTAAAGCTATGTAAACTAAGGCTAGGGATATAGGGTTACACTAAGCTAGGTCTATGTGCTACGCTAGGGCCAGAGGGTTAAGTTAATCTAGGGCTAGGGATATAGGGTTAAGCTAAGCTAGGGCTAGGGATATAGGGTTAAGCTAAGCTAGGGCCAGCGATATAGAGTGGGACTATGTTGGTAATAACTTTAGTTACACCCATTAATTAATATCCAGAGATACCACTGGACCACTTGCATTATAATGTATTGGATAGCCCCAAGAAGCATGCTCTGATACTCGAGTGTTAAGTGCTGCAGATGACATCAAGAGTGAGGGTGCATGTGTACGGTGCAAGTGTTAATGGGAGTGACCTTGGGGGCAGTTAGAGTGTCAAGAGTGAGAGTGCATGTTGTTGGTGCAAGTGCTAATGAGAGTGACCTTGGCAGCAGTTAGAGTGTCAAGAGTGAGGGTGCATGTTGTATGTTGCAAGTGCTAATGAGAGTGACCTTGGGGGCAGTTAGAGTGCCAAGAGTGAGAGTGCATGTTGTATGGTGCAAGTGCTAATGAGAGTGACCTTGGGGGCAGTTAGAGTGTCAAGAGTGAGGGTGCATGTTGTATGGTGCAAGTGCTAATGAGTGACCTTGGGGGCAGTTAGAGTGCCAAGAGTGAGGGTGCATGTTGTATGGTGCAAGTGCTAATGAGAGTGACCTTGGCAGCAGTTAGAGTGTGCCCCAATGCCACATAGGTGGTGAAGGTTAAGATGGAGATCAGGACGGGAGTGGTGGCCCAGAAGTATACACACAAAGCATCCAGATACTTCCTGCCCTTCAGGCTCTTCAACTCTGCAGCTCTGCAGGAATCATAACAACAGTGGACATCATTCTTGTAATTTGCATACACCATAATCACTACATGGCTAGGGTGTCTAGTATACTAAAAGAGGTGCCTAGTATACTATGGGAGGTGCCTAGTATACTAAAGGTGTCTAATATACTACAGGAGGTGCCTAGTATGTACTACAGGTGTATACTATTCTGTACTACAGGAGTTGTTTGGTATACTACAGGTGCCTAATATACTACAGGAGGTGTCTAGTATACTACAAGTTTCTAACATACACTACAGGAGGTGTCTAATATATTATAGGAGGTGTCTAATATATTTATTATAGGAGTTGTCTAGTATACTACATTTGGTGCCTAGTACAGTGCAAGAAGTGCTGTAATGAGATTCATTCAGTAACAATCCGAGTACATACCACCACTAACTCGAGACACAATCTATACACACATAGGTATGCATGCACCATTTATTGCTGGGCCACATGGAGGATACTGCTGAGAGAGGAGTGCAGCTTTCTGTTGGTGCTGAGATGAAAGCTTATGGTAGTCAAGAAGCAGGCTAGGGCTAGGGCTAGGGCTAGGGCTAGGGCTAGGGCAGCTGCAAGTAACCAAACTTGCTACACATGTTCTTTCATGAACACACAAGTCAAGCAACACCAGTGTTCTTTCATGAACACACAAGTCAAGCAACACCAGTGTTCTTTCATGAACACACAGGTCAAGCAACACCAGTGTTCTTTCATGGACACACAGGTCAAGCAATACCAGTGTTCTTTCATGAACACACAGGTCAAGCAACACTAGTGTTTTTTCATGGACACACAGGTCAAGCAACACCAGTGTTCTTTCATGAACACACAGGTCAAGCAACACCAGTGTTCTTTCATGGACACACAGGTCAAGCAACACCAGTGTTCTTTCATGGACACACAGGTCAAGCAACACCAGTGTTCTTTCATGGACACACAGGTCAAGCAACACCAGTGTTCTTTCATGAACACATAGGTCAAGCAACACCAGTGTTTTTTCATGGACACACAGGTCAAGCAACACCAGTGTTTTTTCATGGACACACAGGTCAAGCAACACCAGTGCTCTTTCATGGACACACAGGTCAAGCAACACCAGTGTTCTTTCATGGACACACAGGTCAAGCAACACCAGTGCTCTTTCATGAGCACACAGGTCAAGCAACACCAGGGTTCTTTCATGAACGCTCAGGTCAAGCAACACCAGTGTTCTTTCATGAACACACAGGTCAAGCAACACCAGTGTTCTTTCATGAACACTCAGGTCAAGCAATACCAGTGCTCTTTCATGAACACACAGGTCAAGCAACACCAGTGTTCTTTCATGAACACACAAGTCAAGCAACACCAGTGTTCTTTCATGAACACTCAGGTCAAGCAACACCAGTGTTCTTTTATGAACACACAAGTTAAGCAACACCAGTGTTCTTTCATGAACACTCAGGTCAAGCAACACCAGTGTTCTTTCATGAACACACAGGTCAAGCAACACCAGTATTCTTTCATGAACACACAGGTCAAGCAACACCAGTGTTCTTTCATGAACACACAGGTCAAGCAACACCAGTGTTCTTTCATGAACACACAGGTCAAGCAACACCAGTGTTCTTTCATGAACACACAGGTCAAGCAACACTAGTGTTCTTTCATGAACACTCAGGTCAAGCAACACCAGTGCTCTTTCATGGACACACAGGTCAAGCAACACCAGTGTTCTTTCATGAACACACAGGTCAAGTAACACCAGTGTTCTTTCATGAACACTCAGGTCAAGCAACACCAGTGTTCTTTCATGAACAAACAAGTCAAGAAACACCAATGTTCTTTCATGGACACACAGATCAAGCAACACCAGTGTTCTTTCATGAACACACAGGTCAAGCAACACCAGTATTCTTTCATGAACACTCAGATCAAGCAACACCAGTGTTCTTTCATGAACACACAGGTCAAGCAACACCAGTGTTCTTTCATGAAAACACAAGTTAAGCAACACCAGTGTTCTCTGATGGACACACAAGACAAGCAACACCAGTGTTCTTTCATGGACACACAGGTCAAGAAACACCAGTGTTCTTTCATGAACATACAGGTCAAGCAACACCAATGTTCTTTCATGAACACACAGGTCAAGCAACACCAGTGTTCTTTCATGAACATACAGGTCAAGCAACACCAGTGTTCTTTCATGAACACACAGGTCAAGCAACACTAGTGTTCTTTCATGAACACACAGGTCAAACAACACCAGTGTTCTTTCATGGACACACAGGTCAAGCAACACCAGTGTTCTTTCATGGACACTCGGGTCAAGCAACACCAGTGTTCTTTCATGAACACACAGGTCAAGCAACACCAGTGTTCTTTCATGAACACACAAGTCAAGCAACACCAGTGTTCTTTCATGAACACACAGGTCAAGCAACACTAGTGTTCTTTCATGAACACACAGGTCAAACAACACCAGTGTTCTTTCATGGACACACAGGTCAAGCAACACCAGTGTTCTTTCATGGACACTCGGGTCAAGCAACACCAGTGTTCTTTCATGAACACACAGGTCAAGCAACACCAGTGTTCTTTCATGAACACACAAGTCAAGCAACACCAGTGTTCTTTCATGAACACACAGGTCAAGCAACACCTGTGTTCTTTGATGGACACACAGGTCAAGCAACACCAGTGTTCTTTCATGAACACACAAGTCAAGCAACACCAGTATTCTTTCATGGACACACAGTCAAGCAACACCAGTGTTCTTTTATGAACACACAAGTTAAGCAACACCAGTGTTCTTTCATGAACACTCAGGTCAAGCAACACCAGTATTCTTTCATGGACACACAGGTCAAGCAACACCAGTGTTCTTTCATGGACACACAAGTCAAGCAACACCAGTGTTCTTTCATGGACACACAGGTCAGGCAACACCAGTGTTCTTTCATGAACACACAAGTCAAGCAACACCAGTGTTCTTTCATGAACACTCGGGTCAAGCAACACAGTGTTCTTTCATGAGAACACACAGGTCAAGCAACACCAGTATTCTTTCATGAACACACAAGTCAAGCAACACCAGTGTTCTTTCATGAACACACAGGTCAAGCAACACCAGTGTTCTTTCATGAACACTCAGGTCAAGCAACACCAGTGTTCTTTCATGGACACACAGGTCAAGCAACACCAGTGTTCTTTCATGGACACACAAGTCAAGCAACACCAGTGTTCTTTCATGGACACACAGGTCAGGCAACACCAGTGTTCTTTCATGAACACACAAGTCAAGCAACACCAGTGTTCTTTCATGAACACTCGGGTCAAGCAACACAGTGTTCTTTCATGAGAACACACAGGTCAAGCAACACCAGTATTCTTTCATGAACACACAAGTCAAGCAACACCAGTGTTCTTTCATGAACACACAGGTCAAGCAACACCAGTGTTCTTTCATGAACAAACAAGTCAAGCAACACCAGTGTTCTTTCATGAACACACAGGTCAAGCAACACCAGTGTTATTTCATGAACACACAAGTCAAGCAACACCAGTGTTCTTTCATGAACACACAGGTCAAGCAACACCAGTGTTCTTTCATGAACACACAGGTCAAGCAACACCAGTGTTCTTTCATGAACACACAAGTCAAGCAACACCAGTGTTCTTTCATGGACACACAGATCAAGCAACACCAGTGTTCTTTCATGAACACTCAGGTCAAGCAACACCAGTGTTCTTTCATGAACACACTGATCAAGCAACACCAGTGGTCTTTCATGAACACTCAGGTCAAGCAACACCAGTGTTCTTTCATGAACACACAAGTCAAGCAACACTAGTGTTCTTTCATGAACACACAGGTCAAGCAACACCAGTGGTCTTTCATGAACACACAGGTCAAGCAACACAAGTGTTCTTTCATGGACACACAGGTCAAACAACACCAGTGTTCTTTCATGAACACACAGGTCAAGCAACACCAGTGTTCTTTCATGAACACACAGGTCAAGTGTTCTTTCATGAACACACAAGTCAAGCAACACAAGTGTTCTTTCATGGACACACAGGTCAAACAACACCAGTGTTCTTTCATGAACACACAGGTCAAGCAACACCAGTGTTCTTTCATGAACACACAGGTCAAGCAACACCAGTGTTCTTTCATGAACACACAGGTCAAGCAACACCAGTGTTCTTTCATGAACACTCAGGTCAAGTAACACCAGTGTTCTTTCATGAACACACAAGTTAAGCAACACCAGTGTTCTTTGATGGACACACAAGACAAGCAACACCAGTGTTCTTTCATGGACACACAGGTCAAGCAACACCAGTGTTCTTTCATGGACACACAGGTCAAGCAACACCAGTGTTCTTTCATGAACACACAGGTCAAGCAACACCAGTGTTCTTTCATGAACACACAAGTCAAGCAACACCAGTGTTCTTTCATGGACACACAGGTCAAGCAACACCAGTGTTCTTTCATGAACACACAGGCCAAGCAACACCAGTGCTCTTTCATGGACACACAGGTCAAGCAACACCAGGTTCTTTCATGGACAGGTCAAGCAACACCAGTGTTCTTTCATGGACACACAGGTCAAGCAACACCAGTGTTCTTTCATGAACAGACAGGTCAAGCAACACCAGTGTTCTTTCATGAACACTCAGGTCTAGCAACACCAGTATTCTTTCATGAACACACAGGTCAAGCAACACCAGTGTTCTTTCATGGACACACAGGTCAAGCAACACCAGTGTTCTTTCATGAACACACAGGTCAAGCAACACCAGTGTTCTTTCATGAACACACAGGTCAAGCAACACCAGTGTTCTTTCATGAACACACAGGTCAAGCAACACCAGTGTTCTTTCATGGACACACAGATCAAGCAACACCAGTGTTCTTTCATGAACACACAGGTCAAGCAATACCAGTATTCTTTCATGAACACTCAGGTCAAACAACACCAGTGTTCTTTCATGGACACACAGGTCAAGCAACACCAGTGTTCTTTCATGAACACACAGGTCAAGCAACACCAGTGTTCTTTCATGACCACTCGGGTCAAGCAACACTGTCAGTGTTCTTTCATGAACACTCAGGTCAAGCAACACCAGTGTTCTTTCATGAACACACTGATCAAGCAACACCAGTGGTCTTTCATGAACACTCAGGTCAAGCAACACCAGTGTTCTTTCATGAACACACAAGTCAAGCAACACTAGTGTTCTTTCATGAACACACAGGTCAAGCAACACCAGTGTTCTTTCATGAACACACAAGTCAAGCAACACCAGTGTTCTTTCATGAACACACAGGTCAAGCAACACCAGTGTTCTTTTATGAACACACAAGTCAAGCAACACAAGTGTTCTTTCATGGACACACAGGTCAAACAACACCAGTGTTCTTTCATGAACACACAGGTCAAGCAATACCAGTGTTCTTTCATGGACACACAGGTCAAGCAACACCAGTGTTCTTTCATGAACACACAGGTCAAGCAACACCAGTGTTCTTTGATGGACACACAGGTCAAGCAACACCAGTGTTCTTTCATGAACACACAGGTCAAGCAACACCAGTGTTCTTTCATGAACACACAGGTCAAGCAACACCAGTGTTCTTTCATGGACACACAGGTCAAGCAACACCAGTGTTCTTTCATGAACACTCAGGTCAAGCAACACCAGTGTTCTTTCATGAACACACAGGTCAAGCAACACCAGTGTTCTTTCATGGACACACAGGTCAAGCAACACCAGTGTTCTTTCATGGACACCCAGGTCAAGCAACACCAGTGTTCTTTCATGGACACACAGGTCAAGCAACACCAGTGTTCTTTCATGAACACACAGGTCAAGCAACACCAGTGTTCTTTCATGAACACACAGGTAAAGCAACACTAGTGTTCTTTCATGAACACACAGGTCAAACAACACCAGTGTTCTTTCATGGACACACAGGTCAAGCAACACCAGTGTTCTTTCATGAACACTCAGGTCAAGCAACACCAGTGCTCTTCCATGAACACTCAGATCAAGCAACACCAGTGTTCTTTCATGGACACACAGGTCAAGCAACACCAGTGTTCTTTCATGGACACTCAGGTCAAGCAACACCAGTGTTCTTTCATGAACACTCAGGTCAAGCAACACCAGTGTTCTTTCATGAACACTCAGGTCAAGCAACACCAGTGTTCTTTCATGAACACTCAGGTCAAGCAACACCAGTGTTCTTTCATGAACACACAGGTCAAGCAACACCAGTGTTCTTTCATGGACACACAGGTCAAGCAACACCAGTGTTCTTTCATGAATACTCAGGTCAAGCAACCCCAGCGTTCTTTCATGAACACTCAGGTCAAGCAACACCTGTGTTCTTTGATGGACACACAGGTCAAGCAACACCAGTGTTCTTTCATGAACACACAAGTCAAGCAACACCAGTGTTCCTTCATGAACACTCAGGTCAAGCAACACCAGTGTTCTTTATGAACACACAGTCAAGCAACACCAGTGTTCTTTATGAACACACAGTCAAGCAACACCAGTGTTCTTTTATGAACACACAAGTTAAGCAACACCAGTGTTCTTTCATGGACACACAGGTCAAGTAACACCAGTATTCTTTCAAAGCAACACCAGTATTCTTTCATGAACACACAGGTCAAGCAAACCAGTGTTCTTTGATGGACACACAGGTCAAGCAACACCAGTGTTCTTTCATGGACACACAGGTCATGCAACACCAGTATTCTTTCATGGACACACAGTCAAGCAACACCAGTGTTCTTTCATGAACACTCAGGTCAAGCAACACCAGTATTCTTTCATGAACACACAAGTCAAGCAACACCAGTGTTCTTTCATGGACACACAGGTCAAGCAACACCAGTGTTCTTTCATGGACACACAGATCAAGCAACACCAGTGTTCTTTCATGAACACACAAGTCAAGCAACACCAGTGTTCTTTCATGGACACACAAGTCGAGCAACACCAGTGTTCTTTCATGAACACTCAGGTCAAGCAACACCAGCGTTCTTTCATGAACACTCAGGCCAAGCAACCCCAGCGTTCTTTCATGAACACTCAGGTCAAGCAACACCTGTGTTCTTTGATGGACACACAGGTCAAGCAACACCAGTGTTCTTTCATGAACACACAAGTCAAGCAACACCAGTGTTCTTTCATGAACACTCAGGTCAAGCAACACCAGTGTTCTTTCATGAACACACAGGTCAAGCAACACCAGTGTTCTTTCATGAACACTCAGGTCAAGCAACATCAGTGTTCTTTCATGAACACACAGGTCAAGCAACACCAGTGCTCTTTCATGGACACACAGGTCAAGCAACACCAGTGTTCTTTCATGAACACACAGGTCAAGCAACACCAGTGTTCTTTCATGAACACACAAGTCAAGCACCACCAGTGTTCTTTCATGAACACACAGGTCAAGCAACACCTGTGTTCTTTGATGGACACACAGGTCAAGCAACACCAGTGTTCTTTCATGAACACACAAGTCAAGCAACACCAGTGTTCATGAGAACACTCAGGTCAAGCAACACCAGTGTTCTTTATGAACACACAGTCAAGCAACACCAGTGTTCTTTTATGAACACACAAGTTAAGCAACACCAGTGTTCTTTCATGGACACACAGGTCAAGCAACACCAGTATTCTTTCATGGACACACAGGTCAAGCAACACCAGTATTCTTTCATGAACACACAGGTCAAGCAAACCAGTATTCTTTGATGGACACACAGGTCAAGCAACACCAGTGTTCTTTCATGGACACACAGGTCAAGCAACACCAGTATTCTTTCATGGACACACAGTCAAGCAACACCAGTGTTCTTTCATGAACACTCAGGTCAAGCAACACCAGTATTCTTTCATGAACACACAAGTCAAGCAACACCAGTGTTCTTTCATGGACACACAGGTCAAGCAACACCAGTGTTCTTTCATGGACACACAGATCAAGCAACACCAGTGTTCTTTCATGAACACACAGGTCAAGCAACACCAGTGTTCTTTCATGAACACTCAGGTCAAGCAACACCAGTGTTCTTTCATGAACACACAAGTCAAGCAACACCAGTGTTCTTTCATGGACACACAGGTCAAGCAACACCAGTGTTCTTTCATGAACACACAGGTCAAGCAACACCAGTGTTCTTTCATGGACACACAGGTCAAGCAACACCAGTGTTCTTTCATGAACACACAGGTCAAGCAACACCAGTGTTCTTTCATGAACACAGGTCAAGCAACACTAGCGTTCTTTCATGGACACACAGGTCAAGCAACACCAGTGTTCTTTCATGAACACACAGGTCAAGCAACACTAGTGTTCTTTCATGAACACACAGGTAAAGCAACACCAGTGTTCTTTCATGAACACCCAGGTCAAGCAAAACCAGTGTTCTTTCATGGACACACAGGTCAAGCAACACCAGTGTTCTTTCATGGAAACTCAGGTCAAGCAACACCAGTGTTCTTTCATGGAAACTCAGGTCAAGCAACACCAGTGTTCTTTCATGAACACTCAGGTCAAGCAACACCAGTGTTCTTTCATGGATACTCAGGTCAAGCAACACCAGTGTTCTTTCATGGACACTCAGGTCAAGCAGCACCAGTGTTCTTTCATGGACACACAGGTCAAGCAACACCAGTGTTCTTTCACGAAAACTCAGGTCAAGCAACACCAGTGTTCTTTCATGAACACACAGGTCAAGCAACACCAGTGTTCTTTCATGAACACACAAGTCAAGCACCACCAGTGTTCTTTCATGAACACACAGGTCAAACAACGCCAGTGTTCTTTCATGAACACTCAGGTCAAGCAACACCAGCGTTCTTTCATGAACACTCAGGTCAAGCAACACCAGTGTTCTTTCATGAACACTCAGGTCAAGCAACACCAGTGTTCTTTCATGAATACTCAGGTCAAGCAACCCCAGCGTTCTTTCATGAACACTCAGGTCAAGCAACACCTGTGTTCTTTGATGGACACACAGGTCAAGCAACACCAGTGTTCTTTCATGAACACACAAGTCAAGCAACACCAGTGTTCCTTCATGAACACTCAGGTCAAGCAACACCAGTGTTCTTTATGAACACACAGTCAAGCAACACCAGTGTTCTTTTATGAACACACAAGTTAAGCAACACCAGTGTTCTTTCATGGACACACAGGTCAAGTAACACCAGTATTCTTTCAAAGCAACACCAGTATTCTTTCATGAACACACAGGTCAAGCAAACCAGTGTTCTTTGATGGACACACAGGTCAAGCAACACCAGTGTTCTTTCATGGACACACAGGTCAAGCAACACCAGTATTCTTTCATGGACACACAGTCAAGCAACACCAGTGTTCTTTCATGAACACTCAGGTCAAGCAACACCAGTATTCTTTCATGAACACACAAGTCAAGCAACACCAGTGTTCTTTCATGGACACACAGGTCAAGCAACACCAGTGTTCTTTCATGGACACACAGATCAAGCAACACCAGTGTTCTTTCATGAACACACAAGTCAAGCAACACCAGTGTTCTTTCATGGACACACAAGTCAAGCAACACCAGTGTTCTTTCATGAACACTCAGGTCAAGCAACACCAGCGTTCTTTCATGAACACTCAGGCCAAGCAACCCCAGCGTTCTTTCATGAACACTCAGGTCAAGCAACACCTGTGTTCTTTGATGGACACACAGGTCAAGCAACACCAGTGTTCTTTCATGAACACACAAGTCAAGCAACACCAGTGTTCCTTCATGAACACTCAGGTCAAGCAACACCAGTGTTCTTTATGAACACACAGTCAAGCAACACCAGTGTTCTTTTATGAACACACAAGTTAAGCAACACCAGTATTCTTTCATGAACACACAGGTCAAGCAAACCAGTGTTCTTTGATGGACACACAGGTCAAGCAACACCAGTGTTCTTTCATGGACACACAGGTCAAGCAACACCAGTATTCTTTCATGGACACACAGTCAAGCAACACCAGTGTTCTTTCATGAACACTCAGGTCAAGCAACACCAGTATTCTTTCATGAACACACAAGTCAAGCAACACCAGTGTTCTTTCATGGACACACAGGTCAAGCAACACCAGTGTTCTTTCATGGACACACAGATCAAGCAACACCAGTGTTCTTTCATGAACACACAAGTCAAGCAACACCAGTGTTCTTTCATGGACACACAAGTCAAGCAACACCAGTGTTCTTTCATGGACACACAGGTCAAGCAGCACCAGTGCTCTTTCATGAACACTCAGGTCAAGCAACACCAGTGCTCTTTCATGGACACACAGATCAAGCAACACCAGTGTTCTTTCATGAACACACAAGTCAAGCAACACCAGTGTTCTTTCACGAACACTCAGGTCAAGCAACACCAGTGTTCTTTCATGAACACACAAGTTAAGCAACACCAGTGTTCTCTGATGGACACACAAGACAAGCAACAACAGTGTTCTTTCATGGACACACAGGTCAAGCAACACCAGTGTTCTTTCATGAACACTCAGGTCAAGCAACACCAGTGTTCTTTCATGAACACACAGGTCAAGCAACACCAGTGTTCTTTCATGGACACACAGGTCAAGCAACACCAGTGTTCTTTCATGGACACACAGGTCAAGCAACACCAGTTCATGAACACTCAGGTCAAGCAACACCAGTGTTCTTTCATGAACACACAGGTCAAGCAACACCAGTGTTCTTTCATGAACATTCAAATCAAGCAACACCAGTGTTCTTTCATGAACACACAGGTCAAGCAACACCAGTGTTCTTTCATGGACACCCAGGTCAAGCAACACCAGTTCATGAACACTCAGGTCAAGCAACACCAGTGTTCTTTCATGAACACACAGGTCAAGCAACACCAGTGTTCTTTCATGAACACACAAGTCAAGCAACACCAGTGTTCTTTCATGAACACTCAGGTCAAGCAACACCAGTGTTCTTTCATGAACACACAGGTCAAGCAACACCAGTGTTCTTTCATGAACACTCAGGTCAAGCAACACCAGTGTTCTTTCATGAACACACAGGTCAAGCAACACCAGTGCTCTTTCATGGACACACAGGTCAAGCAACACCAGTGTTCTTTCATGAACACACAGGTCAAGCAACACCAGTGTTCTTTCATGAACACACAAGTCAAGCACCACCAGTGTTCTTTCATGAACACACAGGTCAAGCAACACCTGTGTTCTTTGATGGACACACAGGTCAAGCAACACCAGTGTTCTTTCATGAACACACAAGTCAAGCAACACCAGTGTTCCTTCATGAACACTCAGGTCAAGCAACACCAGTGTTCTTTATGAACACACAGTCAAGCAACACCAGTGTTCTTTTATGAACACACAAGTTAAGCAACACCAGTGTTCTTTCATGGACACACAGGTCAAGCAACACCAGTATTCTTTCATGGACACACAGGTCAAGCAACACCAGTATTCTTTCATGAACACACAGGTCAAGCAAACCAGTATTCTTTGATGGACACACAGGTCAAGCAACACCAGTGTTCTTTCATGGACACACAGGTCAAGCAACACCAGTATTCTTTCATGGACACACAGTCAAGCAACACCAGTGTTCTTTCATGAACACTCAGGTCAAGCAACACCAGTATTCTTTCATGAACACACAAGTCAAGCAACACCAGTGTTCTTTCATGGACACACAGGTCAAGCAACACCAGTGTTCTTTCATGGAAACTCAGGTCAAGCAACACCAGTGTTCTTTCATGAACACTCAGGTCAAGCAACACCAGTGTTCTTTCATGGATACTCAGGTCAAGCAACACCAGTGTTCTTTCATGGACACTCAGGTCAAGCAGCACCAGTGTTCTTTCATGGACACACAGGTCAAGCAACACCAGTGTTCTTTCACGAAAACTCAGGTCAAGCAACACCAGTGTTCTTTCATGAACACACAGGTCAAGCACCACCAGTGTTCTTTCATGAACACACAGGTCAAACAACGCCAGTGTTCTTTCATGAACACTCAGGTCAAGCAACACCAGCGTTCTTTCATGAACACTCAGGTCAAGCAACACCAGTGTTCTTTCATGAACACTCAGGTCAAGCAACACCAGTGTTCTTTCATGAATACTCAGGTCAAGCAACCCCAGCGTTCTTTCATGAACACTCAGGTCAAGCAACACCTGTGTTCTTTGATGGACACACAGGTCAAGCAACACCAGTGTTCTTTCATGAACACACAAGTCAAGCAACACCAGTGTTCCTTCATGAACACTCAGGTCAAGCAACACCAGTGTTCTTTATGAACACACAGTCAAGCAACACCAGTGTTCTTTTATGAACACACAAGTTAAGCAACACCAGTGTTCTTTCATGGACACACAGGTCAAGTAACACCAGTATTCTTTCAAAGCAACACCAGTATTCTTTCATGAACACACAGGTCAAGCAAACCAGTGTTCTTTGATGGACACACAGGTCAAGCAACACCAGTGTTCTTTCATGGACACACAGGTCAAGCAACACCAGTATTCTTTCATGGACACACAGTCAAGCAACACCAGTGTTCTTTCATGAACACTCAGGTCAAGCAACACCAGTATTCTTTCATGAACACACAAGTCAAGCAACACCAGTGTTCTTTCATGGACACACAGGTCAAGCAACACCAGTGTTCTTTCATGGACACACAGATCAAGCAACACCAGTGTTCTTTCATGAACACACAAGTCAAGCAACACCAGTGTTCTTTCATGGACACACAAGTCAAGCAACACCAGTGTTCTTTCATGAACACTCAGGTCAAGCAACACCAGCGTTCTTTCATGAACACTCAGGCCAAGCAACCCCAGCGTTCTTTCATGAACACTCAGGTCAAGCAACACCTGTGTTCTTTGATGGACACACAGGTCAAGCAACACCAGTGTTCTTTCATGAACACACAAGTCAAGCAACACCAGTGTTCCTTCATGAACACTCAGGTCAAGCAACACCAGTGTTCTTTATGAACACACAGTCAAGCAACACCAGTGTTCTTTTATGAACACACAAGTTAAGCAACACCAGTATTCTTTCATGAACACACAGGTCAAGCAAACCAGTGTTCTTTGATGGACACACAGGTCAAGCAACACCAGTGTTCTTTCATGGACACACAGGTCAAGCAACACCAGTATTCTTTCATGGACACACAGTCAAGCAACACCAGTGTTCTTTCATGAACACTCAGGTCAAGCAACACCAGTATTCTTTCATGAACACACAAGTCAAGCAACACCAGTGTTCTTTCATGGACACACAGGTCAAGCAACACCAGTGTTCTTTCATGGACACACAGATCAAGCAACACCAGTGTTCTTTCATGAACACACAAGTCAAGCAACACCAGTGTTCTTTCATGGACACACAAGTCAAGCAACACCAGTGTTCTTTCATGGACACACAGGTCAAGCAGCACCAGTGCTCTTTCATGAACACTCAGGTCAAGCAACACCAGTGCTCTTTCATGGACACACAGATCAAGCAACACCAGTGTTCTTTCATGAACACACAAGTCAAGCAACACCAGTGTTCTTTCACGAACACTCAGGTCAAGCAACACCAGTGTTCTTTCATGAACACACAAGTTAAGCAACACCAGTGTTCTCTGATGGACACACAAGACAAGCAACACCAGTGTTCTTTCATGAACACATACATGTAGGTCAAGCAACACCAGTGTTCTTTCATGAACACACAGGTCAAGTAACACCAGTGTTCTTTCATGAACACACAAGTTAAGCAACACCAGTGTTCTCTGATGGACACACAAGACAAGCAACACCAGTGTTCTTTCATGGACACACAGGTCAAGCAACACCAGTGTTCTTTCATGAACACTCAGGTCAAGCAACACCAGTGTTCTTTCATGAACACACAGGTCAAGCAACACCAGTGTTCTTTCATGAACACTCAGGTCAAGCAACACCAGTGTTCTTTCATGGACACACAGGTCAAGCAACACCAGTGTTCTTTCATGGACACACAGGTCAAGCAACACCAGTTCATGAACACTCAGGTCAAGCAACACCAGTGTTCTTTCATGAACACACAGGTCAAGCAACACCAGTGTTCTT
This sequence comes from Cladorhizidae sp. MBARI D1340-BT2, assembly GCA_028752905.1. Classification (NCBI taxonomy): domain Eukaryota; kingdom Metazoa; phylum Porifera; class Demospongiae; order Poecilosclerida; family Cladorhizidae; species Cladorhizidae sp. MBARI D1340-BT2. Next base: position 3,954,260 of record JAQNBH010000016.1, on the reverse strand, counting down.
TCATGAACATTCAAATCAAGCAACACCAGTGTTCTTTCATGAACACACAGGTCAAGCAACACCAGTGTTCTTTCATGGACACCCAGGTCAAGCAACACCAGTTCATGAACACTCAGGTCAAGCAACACCAGTGTTCTTTCATGAACACACAGGTCAAGCAACACCAGTGTTCTTTCATGAACACACAAGTCAAGCAACACCAGTGTTCTTTCATGAACACTCAGGTCAAGCAACACCAGTGTTCTTTCATGAACACACAGGTCAAGCAACACCAGTGTTCTTTCATGAACACTCAGGTCAAGCAACACCAGTGTTCTTTCATGAACACACAGGTCAAGCAACACCAGTGCTCTTTCATGGACACACAGGTCAAGCAACACCAGTGTTCTTTCATGAACACACAGGTCAAGCAACACCAGTGTTCTTTCATGAACACACAAGTCAAGCACCACCAGTGTTCTTTCATGAACACACAGGTCAAGCAACACCTGTGTTCTTTGATGGACACACAGGTCAAGCAACACCAGTGTTCTTTCATGAACACACAAGTCAAGCAACACCAGTGTTCCTTCATGAACACTCAGGTCAAGCAACACCAGTGTTCTTTATGAACACACAGTCAAGCAACACCAGTGTTCTTTTATGAACACACAAGTTAAGCAACACCAGTGTTCTTTCATGGACACACAGGTCAAGCAACACCAGTATTCTTTCATGGACACACAGGTCAAGCAACACCAGTATTCTTTCATGAACACACAGGTCAAGCAAACCAGTATTCTTTGATGGACACACAGGTCAAGCAACACCAGTGTTCTTTCATGGACACACAGGTCAAGCAACACCAGTATTCTTTCATGGACACACAGTCAAGCAACACCAGTGTTCTTTCATGAACACTCAGGTCAAGCAACACCAGTATTCTTTCATGAACACACAAGTCAAGCAACACCAGTGTTCTTTCATGGACACACAGGTCAAGCAACACCAGTGTTCTTTCATGGACACACAGATCAAGCAACACCAGTGTTCTTTCATGAACACACAGGTCAAGTAACACCAGTGTTCTTTCATGGACACACAAGTCAAGCAACACCAGTGTTCTTTCATGAGCACACAGGTCAAGTAACACCAGTGTTCTTTCATGAACACACAGGTCAAGCAACACCAGTGTTCTTTCATGAACACACAGGTCAAGTAACACCAGTGTTCTTTCATGAACACACAAGTCAAGCAACACCAGTGTTCTTTCATGAACACACAGGTCAAGCAACACCAGTGTTCTTTCATGAACACACAGGTCAAGCAACACCAGTGTTCTATCATGAACACTCAGGTCAAGCAACACCAGTGTTCTTTCATGAACACACAGGCCAAGCAACACCAGTATTCTTTCATGAACAAACAAGTCAAGCAACACCAGTGTTCTTTCATGAACACTCAGGTCAAGCAACACCAGTGTTCTTTCATGAACACTCAGGTCAAGCAACACCAGTATTCTTTCATGAACAAACAAGTCAAGCAACACCAGTGTTCTTTCATGAACACACAGGTCAAGCAACACCAGTGTTCTTTCATGAACACTCAGGTCAAGTAACACCAGTGTTCTTTCATGAACACTCAGGTCAAGCAACACCAGTGTTCTTTAATGAACACACAGGTCAAGCAACACCAGTGTTCTTTCATGGACACACAAGTCAAGCAACACCAGTGTTCCTTCATGAACACTCAGGTCAAGCAACACCAGTGTTCTTTATGAACACACAGTCAAGCAACACCAGTGTTCTTTTATGAACACACAAGTTAAGCAACACCAGTGTTCTTTCATGGACACACAGGTCAAGCAACACCAGTATTCTTTCATGGACACACAGGTCAAGCAACACCAGTATTCTTTCATGAACACACAGGTCAAGCAAACCAGTATTCTTTGATGGACACACAGGTCAAGCAACACCAGTGTTCTTTCATGGACACACAGGTCAAGCAACACCAGTATTCTTTCATGGACACACAGTCAAGCAACACCAGTGTTCTTTCATGAACACTCAGGTCAAGCAACACCAGTATTCTTTCATGAACACACAAGTCAAGCAACACCAGTGTTCTTTCATGGACACACAGGTCAAGCAACACCAGTGTTCTTTCATGGACACACAGATCAAGCAACACCAGTATTCTTTCATGGACACACAGGTCAAGCAACACCAGTATTCTTTCATGAACACACAGGTCAAGCAAACCAGTGTTCTTTCATGGACACACAGGTCAAGCAACACCAGTGTTCTTTCATGGACACACAGGTCAAGCAACACCAGTATTCTTTCATGGACACACAGTCAAGCAACACCAGTGTTCTTTCATGAACACTCAGGTCAAGCAACACCAGTATTCTTTCATGAACACACAAGTCAAGCAACACCAGTGTTCTTTCATGGACACACAGGTCAAGCAACACCAGTGTTCTTTCATGGACACACAGATCAAGCAACACCAGTGTTCTTTCATGAACACACAAGTCAAGCAACACTAGTGTTCTTTCATGAACACACAAGTCAAGCAACACCAGTGTTCTTTCATGAACACACAAGTCAAGCAACACCAGTGTTCTTTCATGGACACACAGGTCAAGCAACACCAGTGTTCTTTCATGAACACACAGGTCAAGCAACACCAGTGTTCTTTCATGGACACACAGGTCAAGCAACACCAGTGTTCTTTCATGAACACACAGGTCAAGCATCACCAGTGTTCTTTCATGAACACAGGTCAAGCAACACTAGCGTTCTTTCATGGACACACAGGTCAAGCAACACCAGTGTTCTTTCATGAACACACAGGTCAAGCAACACTAGTGTTCTTTCATGAACACACAGGTAAAGCAACACCAGTGTTCTTTCATGAACACCCAGGTCAAGCAAAACCAGTGTTCTTTCATGGACACACAGGTCAAGCAACACCAGTGTTCTTTCATGGAAACTCAGGTCAAGCAACACCAGTGTTCTTTCATGAACACTCAGGTCAAGCAACACCAGTGTTCTTTCATGGATACTCAGGTCAAGCAACACCAGTGTTCTTTCATGGACACTCAGGTCAAGCAGCACCAGTGTTCTTTCATGAACACTCAGGTCAAGCAACACCAGTGTTCTTTCATGAACACTCAGGTCAAGCAACACCAGTGTTCTTTCATGAACACACAGGTCAAGCAACACCAGTGTTCTTTCATGAACACTCAGGTCAAGCAACACCAGTGTTCTTTCATGGACACACAGGTCAAGCAACACCAGTGTTCTTTCATGGACACACAGGTCAAGCAACACCAGTTCATGAACACTCAGGTCAAGCAACACCAGTGTTCTTTCATGAACACACAGGTCAAGCAACACCAGTGTTCTTTCATGAACATTCAAATCAAGCAACACCAGTGTTCTTTCATGAACACACAGGTCAAGCAACACCAGTGTTCTTTCATGGACACCCAGGTCAAGCAACACCAGTTCATGAACACTCAGGTCAAGCAACACCAGTGTTCTTTCATGAACACACAGGTCAAGCAACACCAGTGTTCTTTCATGAACACACAAGTCAAGCAACACCAGTGTTCTTTCATGAACACTCAGGTCAAGCAACACCAGTGTTCTTTCATGAACACACAGGTCAAGCAACACCAGTGTTCTTTCATGAACACTCAGGTCAAGCAACACCAGTGTTCTTTCATGAACACACAGGTCAAGCAACACCAGTGCTCTTTCATGGACACACAGGTCAAGCAACACCAGTGTTCTTTCATGAACACACAGGTCAAGCAACACCAGTGTTCTTTCATGAACACACAAGTCAAGCACCACCAGTGTTCTTTCATGAACACACAGGTCAAGCAACACCTGTGTTCTTTGATGGACACACAGGTCAAGCAACACCAGTGTTCTTTCATGAACACACAAGTCAAGCAACACCAGTGTTCCTTCATGAACACTCAGGTCAAGCAACACCAGTGTTCTTTATGAACACACAGTCAAGCAACACCAGTGTTCTTTTATGAACACACAAGTTAAGCAACACCAGTGTTCTTTCATGGACACACAGGTCAAGCAACACCAGTATTCTTTCATGGACACACAGGTCAAGCAACACCAGTATTCTTTCATGAACACACAGGTCAAGCAAACCAGTATTCTTTGATGGACACACAGGTCAAGCAACACCAGTGTTCTTTCATGGACACACAGGTCAAGCAACACCAGTATTCTTTCATGGACACACAGTCAAGCAACACCAGTGTTCTTTCATGAACACTCAGGTCAAGCAACACCAGTATTCTTTCATGAACACACAAGTCAAGCAACACCAGTGTTCTTTCATGGACACACAGGTCAAGCAACACCAGTGTTCTTTCATGGACACACAGATCAAGCAACACCAGTGTTCTTTCATGAACACACAGGTCAAGTAACACCAGTGTTCTTTCATGGACACACAAGTCAAGCAACACCAGTGTTCTTTCATGAGCACACAGGTCAAGTAACACCAGTGTTCTTTCATGAACACACAGGTCAAGCAACACCAGTGTTCTTTCATGAACACACAGGTCAAGTAACACCAGTGTTCTTTCATGAACACACAAGTCAAGCAACACCAGTGTTCTTTCATGAACACACAGGTCAAGCAACACCAGTGTTCTTTCATGAACACACAGGTCAAGCAACACCAGTGTTCTATCATGAACACTCAGGTCAAGCAACACCAGTGTTCTTTCATGAACACACAGGCCAAGCAACACCAGTATTCTTTCATGAACAAACAAGTCAAGCAACACCAGTGTTCTTTCATGAACACTCAGGTCAAGCAACACCAGTGTTCTTTCATGAACACTCAGGTCAAGCAACACCAGTATTCTTTCATGAACAAACAAGTCAAGCAACACCAGTGTTCTTTCATGAACACACAGGTCAAGCAACACCAGTGTTCTTTCATGAACACTCAGGTCAAGTAACACCAGTGTTCTTTCATGAACACTCAGGTCAAGCAACACCAGTGTTCTTTAATGAACACACAGGTCAAGCAACACCAGTGTTCTTTCATGGACACACAAGTCAAGCAACACCAGTGTTCCTTCATGAACACTCAGGTCAAGCAACACCAGTGTTCTTTATGAACACACAGTCAAGCAACACCAGTGTTCTTTTATGAACACACAAGTTAAGCAACACCAGTGTTCTTTCATGGACACACAGGTCAAGCAACACCAGTATTCTTTCATGGACACACAGGTCAAGCAACACCAGTATTCTTTCATGAACACACAGGTCAAGCAAACCAGTATTCTTTGATGGACACACAGGTCAAGCAACACCAGTGTTCTTTCATGGACACACAGGTCAAGCAACACCAGTATTCTTTCATGGACACACAGTCAAGCAACACCAGTGTTCTTTCATGAACACTCAGGTCAAGCAACACCAGTATTCTTTCATGAACACACAAGTCAAGCAACACCAGTGTTCTTTCATGGACACACAGGTCAAGCAACACCAGTGTTCTTTCATGGACACACAGATCAAGCAACACCAGTATTCTTTCATGGACACACAGGTCAAGCAACACCAGTATTCTTTCATGAACACACAGGTCAAGCAAACCAGTGTTCTTTCATGGACACACAGGTCAAGCAACACCAGTGTTCTTTCATGGACACACAGGTCAAGCAACACCAGTATTCTTTCATGGACACACAGTCAAGCAACACCAGTGTTCTTTCATGAACACTCAGGTCAAGCAACACCAGTATTCTTTCATGAACACACAAGTCAAGCAACACCAGTGTTCTTTCATGGACACACAGGTCAAGCAACACCAGTGTTCTTTCATGGACACACAGATCAAGCAACACCAGTGTTCTTTCATGAACACACAAGTCAAGCAACACTAGTGTTCTTTCATGAACACACAAGTCAAGCAACACCAGTGTTCTTTCATGAACACACAAGTCAAGCAACACCAGTGTTCTTTCATGGACACACAGGTCAAGCAACACCAGTGTTCTTTCATGAACACACAGGTCAAGCAACACCAGTGTTCTTTCATGGACACACAGGTCAAGCAACACCAGTGTTCTTTCATGAACACACAGGTCAAGCATCACCAGTGTTCTTTCATGAACACAGGTCAAGCAACACTAGCGTTCTTTCATGGACACACAGGTCAAGCAACACCAGTGTTCTTTCATGAACACACAGGTCAAGCAACACTAGTGTTCTTTCATGAACACACAGGTAAAGCAACACCAGTGTTCTTTCATGAACACCCAGGTCAAGCAAAACCAGTGTTCTTTCATGGACACACAGGTCAAGCAACACCAGTGTTCTTTCATGGAAACTCAGGTCAAGCAACACCAGTGTTCTTTCATGAACACTCAGGTCAAGCAACACCAGTGTTCTTTCATGGATACTCAGGTCAAGCAACACCAGTGTTCTTTCATGGACACTCAGGTCAAGCAGCACCAGTGTTCTTTCATGAACACTCAGGTCAAGCAACACCAGTGTTCTTTCACGAAAACTCAGGTCAAGCAACACCAGTGTTCTTTCATGAACACACAGGTCAAGCAACACCAGTGTTCTTTCATGAACACACAAGTCAAGCACCACCAGTGTTCTTTCATGAACACACAGGTCAAACAACGCCAGTGTTCTTTCATGAACACTCAGGTCAAGCAACACCAGCGTTCTTTCATGAACACTCAGGTCAAGCAACACCAGTGTTCTTTCATGAACACTCAGGTCAAGCAACACCAGTGTTCTTTCATGAATACTCAGGTCAAGCAACCCCAGCGTTCTTTCATGAACACTCAGGTCAAGCAACACCTGTGTTCTTTGATGGACACACAGGTCAAGCAACACCAGTGTTCTTTCATGAACACACAAGTCAAGCAACACCAGTGTTCCTTCATGAACACTCAGGTCAAGCAACACCAGTGTTCTTTATGAACACACAGTCAAGCAACACCAGTGTTCTTTTATGAACACACAAGTTAAGCAACACCAGTGTTCTTTCATGGACACACAGGTCAAGTAACACCAGTATTCTTTCATGGACACACAGGTCAAGCAACACCAGTATTCTTTCATGAACACACAGGTCAAGCAAACCAGTGTTCTTTGATGGACACACAGGTCAAGCAACACCAGTGTTCTTTCATGGACACACAGGTCAAGCAACACCAGTATTCTTTCATGGACACACAGTCAAGCACCACCAGTGTTCTTTCATGAACACACAGGTCAAACAACGCCAGTGTTCTTTCATGAACACTCAGGTCAAGCAACACCAGCGTTCTTTCATGAACACTCAGGTCAAGCAACACCAGTGTTCTTTCATGAACACTCAGGTCAAGCAACACCAGTGTTCTTTCATGAATACTCAGGTCAAGCAACCCCAGCGTTCTTTCATGAACACTCAGGTCAAGCAACACCTGTGTTCTTTGATGGACACACAGGTCAAGCAACACCAGTGTTCTTTCATGAACACACAAGTCAAGCAACACCAGTGTTCCTTCATGAACACTCAGGTCAAGCAACACCAGTGTTCTTTATGAACACACAGTCAAGCAACACCAGTGTTCTTTTATGAACACACAAGTTAAGCAACACCAGTGTTCTTTCATGGACACACAGGTCAAGTAACACCAGTATTCTTTCATGGACACACAGGTCAAGCAACACCAGTATTCTTTCATGAACACACAGGTCAAGCAAACCAGTGTTCTTTGATGGACACACAGGTCAAGCAACACCAGTGTTCTTTCATGGACACACAGGTCAAGCAACACCAGTATTCTTTCATGGACACACAGTCAAGCAACACCAGTGTTCTTTCATGAACACTCAGGTCAAGCAACACCAGTGTTCTTTCATGGACACACAGGTCAAGCAACACCAGTTCATGAACACTCAGGTCAAGCAACACCAGTGTTCTTTCATGAACACACAGGTCAAGCAACACCAGTGTTCTTTCATGAACATTCAAATCAAGCAACACCAGTGTTCTTTCATGAACACACAGGTCAAGCAACACCAGTGTTCTCTGATGGACACACAAGACAAGCAACACCAGTGTTCTTTCATGGACACACAGGTCAAGCAACACCAGTGTTCTTTCATGAACACTCAGGTCAAGCAACACCAGTGTTCTTTCATGAACACACAGGTCAAGCAACACCAGTGTTCTTTCATGAACACTCAGGTCAAGCAACACCAGTGTTCTTTCATGGACACACAGGTCAAGCAACACCAGTGTTCTTTCATGGACACACAGGTCAAGCAACACCAGTTCATGAACACTCAGGTCAAGCAACACCAGTGTTCTTTCATGAACACACAGGTCAAGCAACACCAGTGTTCTTTCATGAACATTCAAATCAAGCAACACCAGTGTTCTTTCATGAACACACAGGTCAAGCAACACCAGTGTTCTTTCATGGACACCCAGGTCAAGCAACACCAGTTCATGAACACTCAGGTCAAGCAACACCAGTGTTCTTTCATGAACACACAGGTCAAGCAACACCAGTGTTCTTTCATGAACACATAAGTCAAGCAACACCAGTGTTCTTTCATGAACACTCAGGTCAAGCAACACCAGTGTTCTTTCATGAACACACAGGTCAAGCAACACCAGTGTTCTTTCATGAACACTCAGGTCAAGCAACACCAGTGTTCTTTCATGAACACACAGGTCAAGCAACACCAGTGCTCTTTCATGGACACACAGGTCAAGCAACACCAGTGTTCTTTCATGAACACACAGGTCAAGCAACACCAGTGTTCTTTCATGAACACACAAGTCAAGCACCACCAGTGTTCTTTCATGAACACACAGGTCAAGCAACACCTGTGTTCTTTGATGGACACACAGGTCAAGCAACACCAGTGTTCTTTCATGAACACACAAGTCAAGCAACACCAGTGTTCCTTCATGAACACTCAGGTCAAGCAACACCAGTGTTCTTTATGAACACACAGTCAAGCAACACCAGTGTTCTTTTATGAACACACAAGTTAAGCAACACCAGTGTTCTTTCATGGACACACAGGTCAAGCAACACCAGTATTCTTTCATGGACACACAGGTCAAGCAACACCAGTATTCTTTCATGAACACACAGGTCAAGCAAACCAGTATTCTTTGATGGACACACAGGTCAAGCAACACCAGTGTTCTTTCATGGACACACAGGTCAAGCAACACCAGTATTCTTTCATGGACACACAGTCAAGCAACACCAGTGTTCTTTCATGAACACTCAGGTCAAGCAACACCAGTATTCTTTCATGAACACACAAGTCAAGCAACACCAGTGTTCTTTCATGGACACACAGGTCAAGCAACACCAGTGTTCTTTCATGGACACACAGATCAAGCAACACCAGTGTTCTTTCATGAACACACAGGTCAAGTAACACCAGTGTTCTTTCATGGACACACAAGTCAAGCAACACCAGTGTTCTTTCATGAGCACACAGGTCAAGTAACACCAGTGTTCTTTCATGAACACACAGGTCAAGCAACACCAGTGTTCTTTCATGAACACACAGGTCAAGTAACACCAGTGTTCTTTCATGAACACACAAGTCAAGCAACACCAGTGTTCTTTCATGAACACACAGGTCAAGCAACACCAGTGTTCTTTCATGAACACACAGGTCAAGCAACACCAGTGTTCTATCATGAACACTCAGGTCAAGCAACACCAGTGTTCTTTCATGAACACACAGGCCAAGCAACACCAGTATTCTTTCATGAACAAACAAGTCAAGCAACACCAGTGTTCTTTCATGAACACTCAGGTCAAGCAACACCAGTGTTCTTTCATGAACACTCAGGTCAAGCAACACCAGTATTCTTTCATGAACAAACAAGTCAAGCAACACCAGTGTTCTTTCATGAACACACAGGTCAAGCAACACCAGTGTTCTTTCATGAACACTCAGGTCAAGTAACACCAGTGTTCTTTCATGAACACTCAGGTCAAGCAACACCAGTGTTCTTTAATGAACACACAGGTCAAGCAACACCAGTGTTCTTTCATGGACACACAAGTCAAGCAACACCAGTGTTCCTTCATGAACACTCAGGTCAAGCAACACCAGTGTTCTTTATGAACACACAGTCAAGCAACACCAGTGTTCTTTTATGAACACACAAGTTAAGCAACACCAGTGTTCTTTCATGGACACACAGGTCAAGCAACACCAGTATTCTTTCATGGACACACAGGTCAAGCAACACCAGTATTCTTTCATGAACACACAGGTCAAGCAAACCAGTATTCTTTGATGGACACACAGGTCAAGCAACACCAGTGTTCTTTCATGGACACACAGGTCAAGCAACACCAGTATTCTTTCATGGACACACAGTCAAGCAACACCAGTGTTCTTTCATGAACACTCAGGTCAAGCAACACCAGTATTCTTTCATGAACACACAAGTCAAGCAACACCAGTGTTCTTTCATGGACACACAGGTCAAGCAACACCAGTGTTCTTTCATGGACACACAGATCAAGCAACACCAGTATTCTTTCATGGACACACAGGTCAAGCAACACCAGTATTCTTTCATGAACACACAGGTCAAGCAAACCAGTGTTCTTTCATGGACACACAGGTCAAGCAACACCAGTGTTCTTTCATGGACACACAGGTCAAGCAACACCAGTATTCTTTCATGGACACACAGTCAAGCAACACCAGTGTTCTTTCATGAACACTCAGGTCAAGCAACACCAGTATTCTTTCATGAACACACAAGTCAAGCAACACCAGTGTTCTTTCATGGACACACAGGTCAAGCAACACCAGTGTTCTTTCATGGACACACAGATCAAGCAACACCAGTGTTCTTTCATGAACACACAAGTCAAGCAACACTAGTGTTCTTTCATGAACACACAAGTCAAGCAACACCAGTGTTCTTTCATGAACACACAAGTCAAGCAACACCAGTGTTCTTTCATGGACACACAGGTCAAGCAACACCAGTGTTCTTTCATGAACACACAGGTCAAGCAACACCAGTGTTCTTTCATGGACACACAGGTCAAGCAACACCAGTGTTCTTTCATGAACACACAGGTCAAGCATCACCAGTGTTCTTTCATGAACACAGGTCAAGCAACACTAGCGTTCTTTCATGGACACACAGGTCAAGCAACACCAGTGTTCTTTCATGAACACACAGGTCAAGCAACACTAGTGTTCTTTCATGAACACACAGGTAAAGCAACACCAGTGTTCTTTCATGAACACCCAGGTCAAGCAAAACCAGTGTTCTTTCATGGACACACAGGTCAAGCAACACCAGTGTTCTTTCATGGAAACTCAGGTCAAGCAACACCAGTGTTCTTTCATGAACACTCAGGTCAAGCAACACCAGTGTTCTTTCATGGATACTCAGGTCAAGCAACACCAGTGTTCTTTCATGGACACTCAGGTCAAGCAGCACCAGTGTTCTTTCATGAACACTCAGGTCAAGCAACACCAGTGTTCTTTCACGAAAACTCAGGTCAAGCAACACCAGTGTTCTTTCATGAACACACAGGTCAAGCAACACCAGTGTTCTTTCATGAACACACAAGTCAAGCACCACCAGTGTTCTTTCATGAACACACAGGTCAAACAACGCCAGTGTTCTTTCATGAACACTCAGGTCAAGCAACACCAGCGTTCTTTCATGAACACTCAGGTCAAGCAACACCAGTGTTCTTTCATGAACACTCAGGTCAAGCAACACCAGTGTTCTTTCATGAATACTCAGGTCAAGCAACCCCAGCGTTCTTTCATGAACACTCAGGTCAAGCAACACCTGTGTTCTTTGATGGACACACAGGTCAAGCAACACCAGTGTTCTTTCATGAACACACAAGTCAAGCAACACCAGTGTTCCTTCATGAACACTCAGGTCAAGCAACACCAGTGTTCTTTATGAACACACAGTCAAGCAACACCAGTGTTCTTTTATGAACACACAAGTTAAGCAACACCAGTGTTCTTTCATGGACACACAGGTCAAGTAACACCAGTATTCTTTCATGGACACACAGGTCAAGCAACACCAGTATTCTTTCATGAACACACAGGTCAAGCAAACCAGTGTTCTTTGATGGACACACAGGTCAAGCAACACCAGTGTTCTTTCATGGACACACAGGTCAAGCAACACCAGTATTCTTTCATGGACACACAGTCAAGCAACACCAGTGTTCTTTCATGAACACTCAGGTCAAGCAACACCAGTATTCTTTCATGAACACACAAGTCAAGCAACACCAGTGTTCTTTCATGGACACACAGGTCAAGCAACACCAGTGTTCTTTCATGGACACACAGATCAAGCAACACCAGTGTTCTTTCATGAACACACAAGTCAAGCAACACCAGTGTTCTTTCATGGACACACAAGTCAAGCAACACCAGTGTTCTTTCATGAACACTCAGGTCAAGCAACACCAGCGTTCTTTCATGAACACTCAGGCCAAGCAACCCCAGCGTTCTTTCATGAACACTCAGGTCAAGCAACACCTGTGTTCTTTGATGGACACACAGGTCAAGCAACACCAGTGTTCTTTCATGAACACACAAGTCAAGCAACACCAGTGTTCCTTCATGAACACTCAGGTCAAGCAACACCAGTGTTCTTTATGAACACACAGTCAAGCAACACCAGTGTTCTTTTATGAACACACAAGTTAAGCAACACCAGTATTCTTTCATGAACACACAGGTCAAGCAAACCAGTGTTCTTTGATGGACACACAGGTCAAGCAACACCAGTGTTCTTTCATGGACACACAGGTCAAGCAACACCAGTATTCTTTCATGGACACACAGTCAAGCAACACCAGTGTTCTTTCATGAACACTCAGGTCAAGCAACACCAGTATTCTTTCATGAACACACAAGTCAAGCAACACCAGTGTTCTTTCATGGACACACAGGTCAAGCAACACCAGTGTTCTTTCATGGACACACAGATCAAGCAACACCAGTGTTCTTTCATGAACACACAAGTCAAGCAACACCAGTGTTCTTTCATGGACACACAAGTCAAGCAACACCAGTGTTCTTTCATGGACACACAGGTCAAGCAGCACCAGTGCTCTTTCATGAACACTCAGGTCAAGCAACACCAGTGCTCTTTCATGGACACCCAGGTCAAGCAACACCAGTTCATGAACACTCAGGTCAAGCAACACCAGTGTTCTTTCATGAACACACAGGTCAAGCTACACCAGTGTTCTTTCATGAACACACAAGTTAAGCAACACCAGTGTTCTCTGATGGACACACAAGACAAGCAACACCAGTGTTCTTTCATGAACACACAGGTCAAGCAACACCAGTGTTCTTTCATGAACACACAGGTCAAGTAACACCAGTGTTCTTTCATGAACACACAAGTTAAGCAACACCAGTGTTCTCTGATGGACACACAAGACAAGCAACACCAGTGTTCTTTCATGGACACACAGGTCAAGCAACACCAGTGTTCTTTCATGAACACTCAGGTCAAGCAACACCAGTGTTCTTTCATGAACACACAGGTCAAGCAACACCAGTGTTCTTTCATGAACACACAGGTCAAGCAACACCAGTGTTCTTTCATGAACATACAGGTCAAGCAACACCAGTGTTCTTTCATGAACACTCAGGTCAAGCAACACCAGTGTTCTTTCATGGACACACAGGTCAAGCAACACCAGTGTTCTTTCATGGACACACAGGTCAAGCAACACCAGTTCATGAACACTCAGGTCAAGCAACACCAGTGTTCTTTCATGAACACACAGGTCAAGCAACACCAGTGTTCTTTCATGAACACACAGGTCAAGCAACACCAGTGCTCTTTCATGGACACACAGGTCAAGCAACACCAGTGTTCTTTCATGAACACTCAGGTCAAGCAACACCAGTGTTCTTTCATGGATACTCAGGTCAAGCAACACCAGTGTTCTTTCATGGACACTCATGTCAAGCAGCACCAGTGTTCTTTCATGGACACACAGGTCAAGCAACACCAGTGTTCTTTCATGAACACTCAGGTCAAGCAACACCAGTATTCTTTCATGAACACACAAGTCAAGCAACACCAGTGTTCTTTCATGGACACACAGGTCAAGCAACACCAGTGTTCTTTCATGGACACACAGATCAAGCAACACCAGTGTTCTTTCATGAACACACAAGTCAAGCAACACCAGTGTTCTTTCATGACACACAGGTCAAGCAACACCAGTGTTCTTTCATGAACACACAGGTCAAGCAACACCAGTGTTCTTTCATGAACACACAGGTCAAGCAACACCAGTGTTCTTTCATGAACACAGAGGTCAAGCAACACCAGTGTTCTTTCATGGACACTCGGGTCAAGCAACACCAGTGTTCTTTAATGGACACACAAGATAAGCAACACCAGTTTTCTTTCATGGACACACAGGTCAAGCAACACCAGTGTTCTTTCATGAACACACAAGTCAAGCAACACCAGTGTTCTTTCATGGACACACAGGTCAAGCAACACCAGTGTTCTTTCATGGACACACAGGTCAAGCAACACCAGTGTTCTTTCATGGACACACAGGTCAAGCAACACCAGTGTTCTTTGATGGACACACAGGTCAAGCAACACCAGTGTTCTTTCATGGACACACAGGTCAAGCAACACCAGTGTTCTTTCATGAACACACAAGTCAAGCAACACTAGTGTTCTTTCATGAACACAGAGGTCAAGCAACACCAGTGTTCTTTAATGGACACACAAGATAAGCAACACCAGTTTTCTTTCATGTACACACAGGTCAAGCAACACCAGTGTTCTTTCATGAACACACAAGTCAAGCAACACCAGTGTTCTTTCATGGACACACAGGTCAAGCAACACCAGTGTTCTTTCATGTACACACAAGTCAAGCAACACCAGTGTTCTTTCATGAACACACAGGTCAAGCAACACCAGTGTTCTTTCATGAACACACAAGTCAAGCAACACCAGTGTTCTTTCATGGACACACAGGTCAAGCAACACCAGTGTTCTTTCATGTACACACAAGTCAAGCAACACCAGTGTTCTTTAATGGACACACAAGATAAGCAACACCAGTTTTCTTTCATGAACACACAAGTCAAGCAACACCAGTGTTCTTTCATGGACACACAGGTCAAGCAACACCAGTGTTCTTTCATGGACACACAGGTCAAGCAACACCAGTGTTCTTTCATGGACACACAGGTCAAGCAACACCAGTGTTCTTTCATGAACACTCAGCAAGCAACACCAGTGTTCTTTCATGAACACACAAGTCAAGCAACACCAGTGTTCTTTCATGGACACACAGGTCAAGCAACACCAGTGTTCTTTCATGGACACACAGGTCAAGCAACACCAGTGTTCTTTCATGAACACACAGGTCAAGCAACACCAGTGTTCTTTCATGAACACACAGGTCAAGCAACACCAGTGTTCTTTCATGAACACTCAGGTCAAGGGAGAATTGGAGTCATTCCTAACCTTCTCAATATAGTGCAAGGAGCAGCCAAGCTTCATTGTAGATCACTGCCAACATTGATGAATCATTTTTCCCACATACATGTGTATGTACCCTAATTATTGCCATCATGAGCTAAACAACGACCAGAGATTATGTACACCATAACTCCTCCCCCCCCTCCCCCACCCCCATTTCTCTGCAGGTTAAATTTCTCTGCAGGTTAATGAACCAAGCTATGTACAATACCAGTGTTAAGGTATATCATTCAAAACAACATCAAAATTACTCCACAGAGTGTAGACATCACTTAATTAGAACACACTGTACCTGTAACCTTCAATTCTGTTTATGAAGACATTCTCCCAAGCATAAAGTTTGATGGCCCTAATCCCGGCCAGAATTTCTCCCATGACCTTCACCACCAACAACAAAGCATCAAACATCCTCTCAAAACTTGGACAAGGAGAACAAGCATGGCAGCAGAGGTTACCTTAACTCTCTGGTCCTTCTGGGCCATCATCTCAGTACTGAGCTTGCCTATCTTGATGGCCAGCCATCTATTCACAGGCACCAGCAGAATACAGAATGCAAGGCCTGCCAGGAAGGCCAAGCCAACCTACAGTGAGAGACGCCATTTTAAACTCTTGCAGAAATACATAACATCTGAGAAAAGAGGCCAGTGGAACAGAATATTCAAATCTGACTTAATTGATACCAGGTCAAGGAAGGCAAAATTACATACCTCAGAATGGCACTTGAATAAACTCTAAATTATGAAATACATGAAGGCCTGGGGATACCATGAAGGTCTGGAGGCAGAGGGGATACCATGAAGGCCTGGAGGCAGAGGGGATACCATGAAGGCCTGGAGGCAGAGGGGATACCATGAAGGCCTGGAGGCAGAGGGGATACCATGAAGGCCTGGAGGCAGAGGGGATACCATGAAGGCCTGTAGGCAGAGGGGATACCATGAAGGCCTGGAGGCAGAGGGGATACCATGAAGGTCTGGAGGCAGAGGGGATACCATGAAGGCCTGGAGGCAGAGGGGATACCATGAAGGCCTGGAGGCAGAGGGGATACCATGAAGACCTGGAGGCAGAGGGGATACCAAATGCAATACTTGGAAGTAGCCAACTTTATTGACGACTTTCGTCCTTGTTTTGAACACAAGACAGCAGATTTGCAGGGAAGACTGGGACAGCTGGTGAGTAAGCTGAAGCAGTTTTTGGCCATGTCACGCATCACAGCACAAATAATGACTGCACTTTTAGGGCAGAAAGAAGCTACAGATAGAGATGGCATTCGCTGCAGTGTTAGAACCAACACACCTGTCATCATGGCCTCCCAAGAGGATATGCAGAACCAACGCACCTGTCATCATATTGATCCTATTAATCCTATTCTCCCTGAAGCCCCAGGATCCTCCCTAACCCTAGGGCCCTCTAGCCACTGCCACCAAGAAATAGTGTATGGTGTGCATACCTGTTGCAACCAGCCAACACATGTGTACACCATATCTAGTGTTTGGGGTTATGCCAGCATACATACACATTACACCAGCATAAATGTAGATTAGGCCAGCATAGATTAGGCCAGCATAGATTAGGCCAGCATAGATTAGGCCAGCATAGATTAGGCCAGCATAGATTAGGCCAGCATAGATTAGGCCAGCAAAGATTATGCCAGCGTAGATTATGCCAGCGTAGATTATGCCAGCGTAGATTATGCCAGCGTAGATTATGCCAGCGTAGATTATGCCAGCGTAGATTACGCCAGCATAGATTAGGTCAGCATAGATTAGGCCAGCATAGATTAGGCCAGCATAGATTAGGCCAGCATAGATTAGGCCAGCATAGATTAGGCCAGCATAGATTAGGCCAGCATAGATTAGGCCAGCATAGATTAGGCCAGCATAGATTATGCCAGCATAGATTAGGCCAGCATAGATTATGCCAGCATAGATTAGGCCAGCATAGATTAGGCCAGCATAGATTAGGCCAGCATAGATTATGATGCCAGAATAGATTAGGCCAGCATAGATTAGGCCAGCATAGATTAGGCCAGCATAGATTTGAGCGTAAAAAGCCTAATGCCCCCAGCATAATTAACTTCGTTGGAGCACAATCAGAATTCAAACATTTTTAATGAAAGATTTCGGTGTTGCGATCTCCAGGAAAGTTCAAAGTACATGTACTCCTCAAGTGCTCTATTTATCATCTCCAAGACAATATTTGAGAGGCTCAATACCACCTCCATTGCAGATGAAGATGAAAGAAGCTGAATACCCTCACCACTGCAGCTGGAGATGAAGCAATATTTGAAAGACCCTCTCTGAAGATGAAGCAATATTTGAGAAGCTGAATACCCTCACCACTGCAGCTGAAGATGAAACAATATTTGAGAGACCCTCTCCACTGCAGCTGAAGATGAAGCAATATTTGAGAAGCTGAATACCCTCACCACTGCAGCTGAAGATGAAACAATATTTGAGAGACCCTCTCCACTGCAGCTGAAGATGAAACAATATTTGAGAGACCCTCTCCACTGCAGCTGAAGATGAAGCAATATTTGAGAAGCTGAATACCCTCACCACTGCAGCTTAAGATGAAGCAATATTTGAGAGACCCTCTCCACTGCAGCTGAAGATGGCTGACAGAAGTAAAACTATTCTAATCGCTACCCAATGTAGCAGCTAGATATGCTGGCAACTCCTTCCACAGCAGCAGCTAGATATGCTGGCAACTCCTTCCACAGCAGCAGCTAGATATGCTGGCAACTCCTTCCACAGCAGCAGCTAGATATGCTGGCAACTCCTTCCACAGCAGCAGCTAGATATGCTGGCAACTCCTTCCTCAGCAGCAGCTAGATATGCTGGCAACTCCTTCACAGCAGCAGCTGGCAACTCCTTCCACAGCAGCAGCTAGATATGCTGGCAACTCTTCCATAGCAGCAGCTAGATATGCTGGCAATACCTTCCACACCAGCAGCTAGATATGCTGGCAACTCCTTCCACGGCAGCAGCTAGATATGCTGGCAACTCCTTCCACAGCAGCAGCTAGATATGCTGGCAACTCCTTCCACACCAGCAGCTAGATATGCTGGCAACTCCTTCCTCAGCAGCAGCTAGATATGCTGGCAACTCCTTCCACAGCAGCAGCTAGATATGCTGGCAACTCCTTCCTCAGCAGCAGCTAGATATGCTGGCAACTCCTTCCACAGCAGCAGCTAGATATGCTGGTAACTCCTTCAAAGCAGCAGCTAGATATGCTGGCAACTCCTTCAGCAGCAGCTAGATATGCTGGCAACTCCTTCAGCAGCAGCAGCTAGATATGCTGGCAACTCCTTCCTCAGCAGCAGCTAGATATGCTGGCAACTCCTTCACCAGCAGCTAGATATGCTGGCAACTCCTTCCTCAGCAGCAGCTAGATATGCTGGCAACTCCTTCCACAGCAGCAGCTAGATATGCTGGCAACTCCTTCCACAGTAGCAGCTAGATATGCTGGCAACTCCTTCCACACCAGCAGCTAGATATGCTGGCAACTCCTTCCACAGCAGCAGCTAGATGTGCTGGCAACTCCTTCCACAGCAGCAGCTAGATATGCTGGCAACTCCTTCCACACCAGCGGCTAGATATGCTGGCAACTCCTTCCACACCAGCAGCTAGATATGCTGGCAACTCTTCCCACAGCAGCTAGATATGCTGGTAACTCCTTCCACAGTAGCAGCTAGATATGCTGGCAACTCCTTCCACAGCAGCAGCTAGATATGCTGGCAACTCCTTCCTCAGCAGCAGCTAGATATGCTGGCAACTCCTTCCTCAGCAGCAGCTAGATATGCTGGCAACACCTTCCACAGCAGCAGCTAGATATGCTGGCAACTCCTTCAGCAGCAGCTAGATATGCTGGCAACTCCTTCCACAGCAGCAGCTAGATATGCTGGCAACACCTTCCACACCAGCAGCTAGATATGCTGGCAACTCCTCCACAGCAGCAGCTAGATATGCTGGCAACTCCTTCCACAGCAGCAGCTAGATATGCTGGCAACTCCTTCCACAGCAGCAGCTAGATATGCTGGCAACTCCTTCCACAGCAGCAGCTAGATATGCTGGCAACTCCTTCCTTCAGCAGCAGCTAGATATGCTGGCAACTCCTTCAGCAGCAGCAGCTAGCTAGATATGCTGGCAACTCCTTCCACAGCAGCAGCTAGATATGCTGGCAACTCCTTCCTTCAGCAGCAGCTAGATATGCTGGCAACTCCTTCACAGCAGCAGCTAGATATGCTGGCAACTCCTTCCACAGCAGCAGCTAGATATGCTGGAAACTCCGTCCTCAGCAGCAGCTAGATATGCTGGCAACTCCTTCAGCAGCAGCTAGATATGCTGGCAACTCCTTCACAGCAGCAGCTAGATATGCTGGCAACTCCTTCCACAGCAGCAGCTAGATATGCTGGAAACTCCGTCCTCAGCAGCAGCTAGATATGCTGGCAACTCCTTCAGCAGCAGCTAGATATGCTGGCAACTCCTTCCTCAGCAGCAGCTAGATATGCTGGCAACTCCTTCCTTCAGCAGCAGCTAGATATGCTGGCAACTCCTTCCTCAGCAGCAGCTAGATATGCTGGCAACTCCTTCAGCAGCAGCAGCTAGCTAGATATGCTGGCAACTCCTTCCACAGCAGCAGCTAGATATGCTGGCAACTCCTTCCTTCAGCAGCAGCTAGATATGCTGGCAACTCCTTCACAGCAGCAGCTAGATATGCTGGCAACTCCTTCCACAGCAGCAGCTAGATATGCTGGAAACTCCGTCCTCAGCAGCAGCTAGATATGCTGGCAACTCCTTCAGCAGCAGCTAGATATGCTGGCAACTCCTTCCTCAGCAGCAGCTAGATATGCTGGCAACTCCTTCCTCAGCAGCAGCTAGATATGCTGGCAACTCTTCCATAGCTCAGGGATAAATTTCTAAAAAAGTTTAAGGCATTCAAGTCTTCAGTTACAGTAGCATCAGCTGGCTTTTTAACACATCCAAAAAGGATTTAGCACCACCATTATGCCACTAGAAAGTTCCCCAGCAGTTTGGATGTGGCTAGAATCCGTTCAGTCAGCACCTGCACAAGCTACATTAAAACTCTACTGAGCATGCTCATTGCCATGTGCTTGATCAACATTACTGAGCATACTAGTCATCAAAATAGTGCTTTCCTGATTCCTGGCAAGCATAATTGTGTTAATATTGAGCATTACTAGCATACATGTAGTACAACATACTCGCTAATGCCTAACCATATCTACATAGGTATCTAGATCTCCTACACCCCCTCACTGTAATAAAATACCGTCCATGAGCATGTAAATATTATAATGTGTACAGTACCTGCTGGTAGAGAAGAGCCAGAGATACGATGACTTGGAAGGGGAGACTCCAGAACTGATGGAAGCTGGCACCAAAGTTAACAATCCTATCAGTGTCCGTGCTCATGAAGTTTACTATCTACATACACAGAGGGAGTAACACACACAGTAGTAGTCAGTAGTTTACTATCTACATACACAGAGGGAGTAACACACACAGTAGTAGTCAGTAGTTTACTATCTACATACACAGAGGGAGTGACACACACAGTAGTAGTCAGTAGTTTACTATCTACATACACAGAGGGAGTGACACACACAGTAGTAGTCAGTAGTTTACTATCTACATATACAGAGGGAGTGACACACAGTAGTAGTCAGTAGTTTACTATCTACATACACAGAGGGAGTGACACACACAGTAGTAGTCAGTAGTTTACTATCTACATACACAGAGGGAGTAACACACAGAGTAGTAGTCAGTAGTTTACTATCTACATACACAGAGGGAGTGACACACACAGTAGTAGTCAGTAGTTTACTATCTACATACACAGAGGGAGTGACACACACAGTAGTAGTCAGTAGTTTACTATCTACATATACAGAGGGAGTGACACACAGTAGTAGTCAGTAGTTTACTATCTACATACACAGAGGGAGTGACACACACAGTAGTAGTCAGTAGTTTACTATCTACATACACAGAGGGAGTAACACACAGAGTAGTAGTCAGTAGTTTACTATCTACATACACAGAGGGAGTGACACACACAGTAGTAGTCAGTAGTTTACTATCTACATATACAGAGGGAGTAACACACACAGTAGTAGTCAGTAGTTTACTATCTACATACACAGAGGGAGTGACACACACAGTAGTAGTCAGTAGTTTACTATCTACATACACAGAGGGAGTGACACACACAGTAGTAGTCAGTAGTTTACTATCTACATATACAGAGGGAGTGACACACAGTAGTAGTCAGTAGTTTACTATCTACATACACAGAGGGAGTAACACACACAGTAGTAGTCAGTAGTTTACTATCTACATATACAGAGGGAGTAACACACAGTAGTAGTCAGTAGTTTACTATCTACATACACAGAGGGAGTGACACACACAGTAGTAGTCAGTAGTTTACTATCTACATACACAGAGGGAGTGACACACACAGTAGTAGTCAGTAGTTTACTATCTACATATACAGAGGGAGTGACACACACAGTAGTAGTCAGTAGTTTACTATCTACATATACAGAGGGAGTGACACACACAGTAGTAGTCAGTAGTTTACTATCTACATATACAGAGGGAGTGACACACACAGTAGTAGTCAGTAGTTTACTATCTACATACACAGAGGGAGTAACACACACAGTAGTAGTCAGTAGTTTACTATCTACATACACAGAGGGAGTAACACACAGTAGTAGTCAGTAGTTTACTATCTACATACACAGAGGAAGTAACACACACAGTAGTAGTCAGTAGTTTACTATCTACATACACAGAGGGAGTGACACACACAGTAGTAGTCAGTAGTTTACTATCTACATATACAGAGGGAATAACAAGCAGAATGAAGTGTATGAATGGCTAGCCAGCCCTAGAACTGGTTCTGGGACTCGTTGCTTTATGGTCAGCCACCCTCACCAGGAACACCCCAGGATGGCCTGGGGCAGTACTACGTAAGCGTGACATGTGAAATATCACCTCATCATGCAGTATACAGTACCTGTCCTGTTGAAAACTTAGATAGTGTTGTAGAACTGACAGACAGAACTTTGCGGTAAACTTCAGTGATGAGGGCAGCACGGACCTTCAAGCCCACTTTGTTCACCTGTGGAGAGGAGGGATGAGGAGTGGGTGGGGTGTGGGTGGGGTGGTGGGAAGGGGGTGGGAGAAGGGGGTGGGGGGAGGGTGTGGGGAAGGGTGTGTGGGAAGGGGGTGTGGGGAGGGGGTGTGGGAAGGGGGTGGGGGGAAGGGTGTGGGGAAGGGTGTGTGGGAAGGGTGTGTGGGAAGGGTGTGGGGAAGGGTGTGTGGGAAGAGTGTGTGGGAAGGGTGTGTGGGAAGGGTGTGTGGGAAGGGTGTGTGGGAAGGGTGTGGGGAAAGGGGTGTGGGGAAGGGTGTGTGGGAAGGGGGTGGGGAAGGGGGGGTGGGGAGGGTGTGTGGAAGGGTGTGTGGGAAGTGGGTGTGGGAGGGGGTGTGGGGAGGGTGTGTGGGAAGGGGGTGTGGGAGGGGGTGTGGGAAGGGTGTGTGGGAAGGGTGTGTGGGAAGGGGGTGTGGGAAGAGGGTGGGGGGAGGGGGTGTGGGGGGAAGGGTGTGTGGAAAGGGTATGTGGGAAGGGGGTGTGGGAAGGGGGTGTGGGAAGGGGGTGTGGGAAGGGTGTGGGGAAGGGGGTGGGGAAGGGGGTGGGAGAAGGGGGTGTGGGAAGGGTGTGTGGGAAGGGTGTGTGGAAAGGGGGTGGGAGAAGGGTGTGTGGGAGAAGGGGGTGGGGGAGGGGGTGGGTGTGAGTAGTGATATGAAACACATGTGTACCATAAAAGGCACTCGCTTAAAGCTGGGCGCTTTTAGCATCAGGGAACAAGAAAATGGCCGCTCACTGCAAGCAGTGCCAATGTGGAGATGTGATAAAGCTCTCGTACGTATGGATTGCTGAGTGTGCATGTGCCCGGCTAGCTGGAGGGATTGCAGACTATTGAGAGCAGAGGCTGGAGAGTAGCAGGTGTGGACAGCCAATTTACAAATTTGTCCAGTCACCGGAAATGAAAGCAACACTGGCTATTGAGCAGGAGGAGAGAGAGTCATGATCAACCCTCACCAAGTAACACCTCACCAAGTAGACGATGGAACTAACAGCAAGTGGTGCACAAGATGTAGGTGATTAAGAGAGATTCTAATGCCGGGTTTTTTGTTCTGCTTGGACTTTCTGAAGCAATTTTTGAGTTACAAAAAATTAACTTCTATACAAAATTCAAAGACGAGAATAATACGGGGAAGCTGCTTATTCTATGTACAGTAGGCCTGTCCACACTGCACACAAGCGTACCTACGCTGGTTCCTGCGTGTATCTAGTTGAGGCATTGGATGCTCCAGTTCAAAGTTAAGGTGATGGAAGAGGAAGTTTTATGCCAGCATATAATGGCTACCGTATGTACCAGGAAGCACATTTCTTGCTGAGAGGAAGTAAATGTCACACTGAGTGTATTCATGACTGTTGCGCAGTGGCCCTGAATATGTTGCTCTGCTGGGAAACTTCCTTTTCCAATTCGGAATTTTCTTCATGGGAATGTCTTCTCGAGTTTCCAATCTCAAACGTTTCATTATCGAGAGCTTATTTCCACGACTCATAGAAATCATGTTTTCTGTTTTCGATAGAGTCCATAGTTCATTCCGATAGGTCCATAGTTCATCAATTTTATTGGGTTTTTGTGTCGTTTGAGAATTCTTTAATTTAGTGCTCTGATGTGATGTGGACATGTCAGGTGTTTGTTTTTTACTGCAAGCATTGCCAAGTTATGGTCATTAGAAAAGGTGACCTTTGGGTCGGGCGGGGGGGGGGGGGGGGGGGGGGGGGCAGCTGCATTTTTTACTAAAAAAATACTTGTAGTTACCTCTTATAGCTCCGTAGATTCTGTAAACTTCATCGTATGGACTTGATATATAGCTCAAAAGATTGGTCTCTCTGTATGCTCTCTTTTGATACTAAAATATTTTTCATAGGTATAACTATAGACAAGTTACTGGAGCTACAAGTGGAGGGAACCTCAAAAACCTGAATGCCTGCAGGCCCGCGTGCTTGACCACGTACTTACGTTTTAACGCCTAATGAAAATGCTCATTGCATAGAGTAGGGCTTCCTCTAGCTAATTTCAACTCTCTAACACTTGGCAATCTGGAGATATTTATGCGGCAAAATTCAGGCTTTTGGAGTTCCCTCCACTTGTAGCTCCAGTAACTTGGTTATAGTTATACCTGTGGGAAATGTTTTAGTATCAAAAGAGAGCACAGAGAGAGACCTATCTTTTGAGCTATATATCAAGTCCACACAGTGAAGTTTACAGAATCTATGGAGCTATAAAGTGGTAACCACACGTTTAATTAAAAAAAATTATATATGGAAAATCCTCCTCTTTAAAATATAGCTTAATTGGTTTTCGCATGCAACTGCTTGTGGAGCCAATTCCATTCTTCAAAAAGCCACATAGAACAAATTTGAGGCTTTGATTCCCCCCCCCCCCCCCCCCCCCCCCCCCCAACTGGGGGGCTATGACCGACTGTATCCATAGATGGGGCGCAGTTTGTGAGTGACCTTGATGTTGCCGGCTATAAGTAAGCCTTATAGCTAGCCAGGGGAATGGGAAGAAACAGTTACAAATATGCTCCGAAGTTCTTGTGGTTTGAGGTACAGGTTTCCCTTAACCCCTTAACAAGCCCCAGCATGACTCCTACCAGTCCATGTTTCTTCCATGGCTGTGGAATGAAGAGATTATTAGTACGTGATGTCCACATACTACACTCACCGGTCCGTCCTTAAGAACTTGAGTATGTCATCACTGGGTGTTGCAACTGCTGGGTATTAAGCATCCATTTTCTAATGGCTACATACTACTAAGAACCTGCTTAGGACTGCCTCATGGTGCATTTATCAAAGTTAGAGACTCTCTGTGTGTGTGTGTGTGTGTGTGTGTGTAGTGTGTGTGATGTGTGTGTGTGTAGTGTGTGATGTGTGTGTGTGTGGTGTGTATGTGTGTGTATTGTGTGCATCTGTGGTGTGTGGTGTGTGTGTGTACCTGATAGCTGAAGTGTGTGGTAAGAAAGGATCCCAACAAGGTGGACAAGAACAGCCCCAGGGCATAGTAATAACCGTGTGAAATTGGTTCCTGGAGAGGGAATGGAAGTGGAAGAAAGAGGAAGACGGGGGAGGAGGGGGGAGGGGAGGAGGGGGAGGAGGAGGGGGGGGAGGGGTAGGAGGAGGGGGAGGGGGAGGAGGGGTAGGAGGAGGGGGAGGGGGGAGGGGGAGGAGGGGGAGGGGGGGAGGGGGGGGGAGGGAGAACAATATCATGATTAATTGTTGGGGAAAAATTATAAACTGAAACAATCATTATCTTTACACAGTCACAAGAGGTCAGCATCAAGTGACCAGGTCAGGCAACAGTCACAAGAGGTCAGCATCAAGTGACCAGGTCAGGCAACAGTCACAAGAGGACATCATCAAGTGACCAGGTCAGGAAACAGTCACAAGAGGTCAGCATCAAGTGACCAGGTCAGGAAACAGTCACAAGAGGACAGCATCAAGTGACCAGGTCAGGAGGCAGTCACAAGAGGTCAGCATCAAGTGACCAGGTCAGGCAACAGTCACAAGAGGTCAGCATCAAGTGACCAGGTCAGGCAACAGTCACAAGAGGTCAGCATCAAGTGACCAGGTCAGGCAACAGTCACAAGAGGACATCATCAAGTGACCAGGTCAGGAGACAGCACAAGAGGTCAGCATCAAGTGACCAGGTCAGGCAACAGTCACAAGAGGTCAGCATCAAGTGACCAGGTCAGGCAACAGTCACAAGAGGTCAGCATCAAGTGACCAGGTCAGGAAACAGTCCCAAGAGGATAGCATCAAGTGACCAGGTCAGGAACAGTCAGAAGAGGACAGCATCAAGTAACCAGGCCAGGAGACAGTCACAAGAGGTCAGCATCAAGTGACCAGGTCAGGCAACAGTCACAAGAGGTCAGCATCAAGTGACCAGGTCAGGCAACAGTCACAAGAGGTCAGCATCAAGTGACCAGGTCAGGAGACAGCACAAGAGGTCAGCATCAAGTGACCAGGTCAGGCAACAGTCACAAGAGGACAGCATCAAGTGACCAGGCCAAGGAGACAGTCACAAGAGGTCAGCATCAAGTGACCAGGTCAGGAGACAGTCACAAGAGAGCATCAAGTGACCAGGTCAGGAAACAGTGCGTCTAGGGCTATAAGTAAGGCTAGGGCTTTAAGTAAGGATGTCGAGGGTTACCCACCTAACAGAAATTAACCCCCCCCCCCCCTCCCCAAGAGACCAGGTAAATATCACATAATTATTTTATTATTATTATTTTATATTATTATTAGCATGTAATATGAAACTAATTGAAAACCTTCCAAGATTTCTTCAAAGGGAACTTCACTCCCATTTCTTTTCTGTGTATTTATTCCCTTGTAAAAGTGGGCAAAAGGAAAATAGTATTGGCCACACCAGACATCCCTTCCCCAGCAAAGAACCCGGCATAAAGCCCTGAACTTCATCGACACGTTTCTGTGTTGGTGGGTTGTGGGTTGCTAGCCACAAGACACGCTGCAAGTATTTGCAAATCTTAACAACCCACTTACTGCTTCATTCTCCATGAATGACACAAGAGCATGGAGCAGAAGAGGCCCCACAAAGCCTAACATGTCTGCCGTTAACTTCAGAATACCAAGAGGGTAGTATTGCAGACCAAACGCTTTATTGAGAGACCAGAAGAGTGATCCTTCAACACGAGCTCCAGTAGCAGCTTCTGCTTCATGTTCCTCTCTCTTCCGAGACTCCGTCCGTTCTAAAGCACCCAGGGTAGCACCCTTCATATTCAAACTCGAGGAACCCATTTTGTCACGATTGCTGTCATCATCGCACCCTTCTTCGTATCCCAGAGCCACCACACTGTTTATACAGCTATCGGCAGCCACACTGTTTATGCAGCCATCTACAGCAACCTCACCATCAGCACCTGATAATGCATGGCTTGCTGCCTCTTCCCCGTCGATCCCTTGCACGCTTCTTTCTCTCGCCTTCTGAAACTTTTCCCTTATTTTCGAAGTTTCCAGTGATTTCGGAAGCTGAAGAAGGTCTTCTGGATTTCTCAGAAGGCCCAGAGCGCCCCGTCTCATTAGAGGCTCCACCCACCAAAACAACAAGCACGAAAGAATATTCGCATCATCTTCAGATGCATCTATCTTGCCAAAATGGCCACGTCCTAAACCACCGAGAGTGGAGTTACGAGTTTGACGAGGAAGAGTGCCATATGAAGACGGCACATGCTCTGTCGTCCACTCTGAAGATATGAGGTGCTGGTTAACAGACATGTCAGCATCGTCAGTCCATTCAGGTCTTCTCTGCTCTATCCCTCGATAAAGAGTTGGTTGCAAGCTGACATTATCGGCTGCTACTCTCTGCACTTTAAGCAGGAGAGAGAGAGTGTAGAGGCATTGCAGAGAAAATACAACATAAACAACGACCTCGGACAAGTTGGAAAAGTAAGCCTCTTCAATTGGAAGTGAGGATCTTTGGTATGACTCTTGATTCTTCTTCCACTTGATATTAGTACGGAGTTGAAGGATATTCCCAACAAAAACCAGTATCCATGCTGCATT
This sequence comes from Cladorhizidae sp. MBARI D1340-BT2, assembly GCA_028752905.1. Classification (NCBI taxonomy): domain Eukaryota; kingdom Metazoa; phylum Porifera; class Demospongiae; order Poecilosclerida; family Cladorhizidae; species Cladorhizidae sp. MBARI D1340-BT2. The sequence continues at coordinate 3,925,985 of JAQNBH010000016.1, read as the reverse complement.
GAGATTGAGAGGGCCCCTGCCATAATGAGTGGCTGAACAACTCAGCACCCAGATACAGTGTGTATGTAAAGCCCATGCTAGTATCTGTACAGCAAGAGAGACAACGACAGAATACGGTCTTCCAGGGGATAGCCAGTATGTACCGACCAAGTCTACAAGGAAAGTCGTCATAATGGAAATGCTGATTAATCCACGTATTATTAGGGCCAGGGGCTTTCTCTTTCTCTTGATCTTACTGAGCTTGCAGCCTGCATAGAGTGCACTAACTATGCCAAACAGTGCCCCTAGAAAGGCTGAGAAAGTCAGGTATTCGAAACACAGTCCAAAATCACCGTTGTACCATACTGTGAAGGATGCGTCCTGTAGAACTTGGTGGTTGGAGCTATTGTGATTGCTCTCAGTCATTAATGGAGAATAGCACAGCTTCAAATAGCTGTCCATAGCTAACTACAACTGATAGTCTGATCGGGGGGTTGTCGAGTTTCCCCCACTACGCAGCGAGTGACGATCCTTTACCTCCACAGTGGGAAATGCCAAAGTAGACGATACTTTACCTCCTCTTTTCGGCAAATGATAGTGTGTGCAGATTAGTTAGCCTTATATTTACACACACTGTAGTCATGTTGTTTAGGCACGTTGCATGTATTATTGAAACATTTAAATTTCAGCTGGGTATAATATTATTAGAAGTTGCAGATTGTACATGGTGATTCCTGACAGTCTGGGATATATATATATATTTTTTTTTTGAAAAATGAGCTCAGTAGCAAAAGCTATTTAGGGCCTTACATACATAACATGATAGGTGGGGAAATGGTTGAAGTAGGTGAAGAATTGTTTAATAAATCGTTTGAAGGAAGAGAGTGAGGACGAGGATCTAATGGAGGTTGGTGAGTTCCAAAGAGCTGTGGCAGAGGGAACGATAAGTGGAGTAGGAGCTAATTGGATTGAGTGGAGAAAATGGATGTTATTTTGTAAATTAGAAGGAGCTTGGCCCTACGTCTTTTTGAGAGTGTAGGAATTTTAAGGGTGAAGAGGAGGGATGCATAGTCAGGAGCCCATTGGTGAGTACAGAGTCTGAGTGCAAAGTGCTGAACGCGTTCTAAGGATTTTAAATTACAAGAAGAGGGAGGTGACCACACAGAGGAACAGTAACTTAGTCTTAGATGAGGGAGAACTAATAATTATTGTGTAAAGTTTAATTAGCATATGGGAGGATAAGTGATGGTAAAAGTTGTGCTAAATTAATTCTATTATTTTCCTTGATTTAGTGCATACTTTGCTAATGTGCATGTTCCAGGAGAGGTTACAGGTGAAAGTAACTCCTACAAAGTGATGAGATCAATGGGAGTACTATTGAAGACTAATACAGGAGCATGAGGATACGAGGGGTTTACGAGAGATCATCATGTACTTGCTCTTATTAGGGTTAATTATTAGGAGATGGGAAGATAGCCATGATGATATAATGTCAATGTCTGATTGCAATCTAAGGAAGAGGTTGAAGAGAATGGATGGGAGAGGAGGATGTCGTCTGCATAGAGAATAAGTGTAGAAGATGTCGCGAGTGGGAGCTTTGCAATGTCATTAATGTAAAGAACAAAGAGAAGAGGACCAATAATAGATCCTTGAGGTACTCCAGAGGATGCATGACACGAAGAAGAGAGAGCACCAAAGATAGCGACACTCTGTGACTGGGCCGTAAGATAGGAAGTGAGCCAACAGAGGAGGTGAGAAGAAATATTAAGTGAGGACGGAGTGTTTAAGAGTGGTCTATGAGGCACAGAGTCAAAAGCTTTCTTGATGTCTAGAAAGACTGCACAGACAGACTTGTGGGCATCCAGGGAAGCAAACCAGGATTGAGTTACGTTAAGTTTGCTGTTTCAGTAGACAGACCTGGGCGAAATCTGAACTGAACGTTTGACAAACATCTTGTGGTGATAAGTTTGTGCAAATAGTTAAATATGTGGCATTCTAATACCTTGCTTATTAGGGATAATAAGGAGATTGGACGATAATCCTTGGGGAAAGACGAGGGTGGAGATGTTTTTGGGATAGGAACTACAAAGGAATGCTTCCAGTCAGTGGGTAGTACACCAGTAGAGAGGGAGGAATTAAAGATAAGAGAAAGAGGAATTGATATGGAGGCAGCTGTGGATCTAAGCATTCTGGCAGAGATAGAATCAGGGCCAGTTGATTTCTCAGAAGGAATGCAAGTTAGAAGACTTAAAATCTCGTCCGGTGAGCAGAGGAGCTCGGTGGACAAGGGAAGGGCGGAGGAGATGGTGTGTGATTACAGATGGGTGGAGAAGACTTATTAAAACAGCTTGATTTAGAACCTCAGCTTTAGACTGAGGGGAAGCACAAGTTTGATCTTGGTGAGTAAGTGATGGAATGCAAGATTTTTTTTTTAACCTAATTTTTTATTGCTCTGCAAAAATAACTAGAGTTGGGAGAAGATGATAGTCTTTGGAAGAAAAAGTGTTTTGCTGAACAGAGGAGTGAAAGAGTGTGGTTACGGCAACTGCGATAGGCTGCCCAGGCATCATCAGATCTGAGTGATTTGGCAGAGGAGTATAATATATTTTAATTTTGATTTGTTTGATAATGGAGTAGGAGATCCAGGGAGGGGTACAGCGGGTTGTAGGATAAACTAGCTTAGGGAATAGTTTTGTGCATGATGCGAGTAAAGAGTTCTTTAAATATGAGCCAAGATGCTTCAGTGTTTAAGGGGGGAGAGGATGGTATCCCAGGGAATGATATTAATTAGGTCGTTAGCTTGAGAGAAGTCTGCTCTGTCATATAACCAGACTCGATGAGGAGGTGAGGGAGATGTTTGATATCTCACCAATCCCAATAAAATGACATTATCTTTCTTCTTTTTATATTTTTTTGGCAACGTTTCAAATGAAAACTTCCAGTCTTCATTCGCCCTGATGTAAACAGAAGTTCATTTAAAACATTGACCAAAAAAATAATAAAATTTTGGACAATCTCAATAGGTCCTCTGAAAATCACCATTCCACCTTTCATTTAATCGTACTACTACCAATGGAGTCGTGATATTATGAGCTTCCGAAATGTCTTTTGTTTTGGTAAGGTGTTTAGGTTTGATATTTTTCTTCCAAATGAACAATCACTATTACTGACTGTCCTTTTCCTGAAAGCAATAAATAATGAATATTTATTTCCGGTAATGAATAAAATGAAAGAATGGTATATGTTATAGGCTATATATATATAAACCATGGATCATGTTTAGGCTTCTTTAAAAATAAAAATAAATTCCACGTTTAAATTGCTAAAGTTCAAGTACAAGATGTGTAGTACCACATCCTAAGCAGGAAATGAAAAATAATGTTGACATACCATAATACGACAAGTGTTTCCTTCTCATGGCCAAAGAAACACCCTGTTCCTTGTGAAGGTAGCTAATGGTCTTGACATTTGGCAGTGTTATAGAGAATGCACTAGGTGATGTGATCATATAATTTACTTAGTGTAATGCCCCACTAACCAAATCCCTGTAGATCCTATACTCTATAGTGGCAAGGTAATCATATCAACCAACACATCCCTCTTCCCCACTGCTCATGATTTGCGAGCAGTTGACCATGTTTCACAGGATTGTAGAGACCATTTCGAGAAAGAAGTAAAAATGGTCTCGACTGTATGACCAAGTAGCATCACATCTCCTTGCCATAGCACTGGAAATGGCATCACAGCTCAGGCATTATATTATTGGGGCAAGGTTATACATAATTTATCATCACCTTGGTATAGCCAATGAACAGCTGCCGCTTGTTAGCGGCAGCTAGTGCAAAAAAATATTGAAATAGTCAAGATCATCAAAAACTATTAGCATCTGCCAAAAAATAGCTAGAAATGCAGTACAGTGTTACTTTCCTTTTCTCAGCAGTTCCTTTATGCTCATTTTCGCTGCTCTCTTTTCCTCTCCTTTCACTGCTACTGAATTAGTCTTCTCTTCCTTTTCTTTCGCCATGACAACTTCTTTTCTTCCTTTTTTGATGGGTTTCTTTTCCTTCCCTTTCACCACTACAGACATCTTTCCCTCTTCCTCTTGTTTCACCATTATCGGTTTCTTTGACTTGAATTTCTTTGAGCTTGACTTGGAAATGGTGTGCTCTATTTCTAAAGGGCCAGCATGATCTGAATATAGCTCATACCCTCCACTACTACATTGCTTATTCACAGAGACTTCAGCACTGAAAGAGTGAGTGATGCAAGCCTTCTCATCAGCTGAAAGTGACTCAATTTTTTTATCGGTTAGATGGTAATCAATAAACTTGAGTGGGACTTTTAGCCAACTATCTCGTCTTAGCTCTGAGATCTTGATCCGCTTCATTGGAGAAAGGTGCAGCATTTTCCTGATAATATTGCAACATGCTGTCGATAAACTGACTGGGAAGGATAAACACATTTCCTTGGAGTCCAAAGCAGACCCCATCTCAAATGGGTGTATGCCAGTGACCATGGTATACAAGATGACACCTAAGGTCCACACGTCCACTGGTTCAGGCTCATTCTCTTGACTAAAAAACACTTCTGGAGGCGAGTAAACTGTTCCTTTAAAGATGTCCACCTTGTCATATCCACGCACAATGGCATGCTCAAAGTTGGAGATCTTAGGATTTAGGTTACTATCAAGCAGGACATTTTCGCAGGTGATCCCTCTGATACAAATGCCAAGAGAATGACATGTAGCAACTGTCTTCAAAAGTTCTGTGAAGATTGGTCTAGCTTCATCTTCATTGAGTTTTGTCTTCAATAGAATGTAATCCAGCAGATTAGTGCCTTCTACATATTCTGTGGCCAAGATGGCATATTTATCTGTCTCAACCAGGCCGATATATTTGACCACATTAGGGTGTTCTCTGAGCATTTTAAGCAACCCAGTTTCTCTTGGTAATATATATTTTATGTAACTCCTTAATTCAGGATATCCTTTATGGATACACTTAACAGCTATCTTCTTGTTAGTTGCTGTGGAATGGGCTAGCATTACTTTAGCATAAGTGTCACAGCGTAAAGTCCTCCCCACTGAAAAGCTCATCTCTTTTGCTACCATGGTATATCTCCTCACAATATTGGGCAAATTATCTGAGTCTATCAAAGGTTCTTTTAAAATTACCCGCAAGTAGATATGACTTGGAAGGTCATTAAGATAGTAGTTATGTTGTCTGCACCTGTGAGCACCTAGATGCAACAACTCTGTTTCCGATTTGGCCATAAACTTGACGACTCAAGCTGAGTAAAGCCCAACCCAACTCAGTGCTGTGCGCGGCGTGTTTTGGCGTCGCAAGACGCCAAAACACGCCGCGCACAGCACTGAGTACCAAAGCTGCGTCACGACGCTAGATATTGCTTGGTCCAAAGCAAAATTCAATGGTTTTCGCTGGTGTGAGACCTGCCGTTATTGCTTCGCGGTAAGAAGACGTCAAGTGCATTGACTAACATGAATCAACCACGAACACAACATTATTTTAATTAGAGAGAGAGGCTACATTAAGACAACTATGGGATGACTATAGAGAAGCAAGAAAGAAAGTGAAAAAGACTATTAGGATAGAGAAGAAGGAATTGAGGAAGAGAACTATAAAGAAGATTAGAGAGCAGGATGGGACTAGTTGTAAGCTTTTTTGGAATGATTTAAGAGCAAAGAGGAAGGAGAGAAAGATAAAAGGAGTGAGAGATGAAGAGGGAAGGGTGGTAGAGGAGGAAGTCGAGGTGTTGGAGGTGATGGCAAAACACTGGGAAGAGCTGGGGAGGAAAAAAGAGGATGCCACAGCACAAGAAGTAGAGATGGGAGAAGTGGGTGGGCATGAGCTGGGTATGTGCGAAGAAGTAAGCTGGGAAGAAGTGGTAGAGGTATTAAAGTGTTTGAAGAGAGGAAAGGCACCAGGCCCTGATGGAATGTTGAATGAGATGCTGATGTATGGAGGTAGAAGGTTGGTGGAAGTGATGGTGCAGGTGATGAATGTGGTGATGAGGATTGAGTGCTGCCCAGTGGACTGGAAGAGGAGTTTACTAGTACCTCTCCACAAGGATGGTGACGAGGATGAAGTAGGGAATTATAGGGGAATTTCATTGTGTTGTAATGTGGTGAAGGTGTTTGCGAGAGTGTTGGCAAGGAGGTTGGGAGTGTTCGCTGAGGATAAGATTTTGACGGAAGCACAAGGAGGATTTAGGAGACAGAGGAGATGTTCAGACCAGTGGTTGGTGTTAAGAGGAGTTTGTGAAGTGAGGAAGAGCGAGAAAAAAGCTTCATATCTGGCTTTCCTGGATATAAGTAAGGCATATGACAGTGTGTGGAGGGAGGGACTGTGGCAGAAGTTGAGGCAGTATGGAGTAGAAGAGAAGCTTGTGAGGACATGTGTAGGATTGTATAGTGGGGTGGAGACGACGGTGATATTGAATGGAAGGAGGTCAAGGTGGTTCACTGTGGAGAATGGACTTAGGCAGGGATGTCCTTTGTCTCCACTTCTTTTCAATATATATCTGATGGGAATGGCGGAGGAATTGGAGAGAGCTGAGCTAGGAGTCAAAGTGGAAGGCTGCTGGTGTGGGGCACTCATGTATGCAGATGATGTTGTTCTTCTGGCTGACTCAGCGGTGGAACTGCAAGCTATGTTGGATGTGGTACAGGCGTATGTGTTAAGGTGGAAGATGAAATTTAATAGCAAGAAGAGCAAGGTCATGGTAGTAGGGAAGAAGGAATCAGAAGTGCATTGGAGGATTGGTGAGGAGATATTGGAAGAGGTCAAAGAATTCAAGTACTTAGGAATATGGTTTGATAGGAAGCTAAGTGGTAATGTTCAGTTAGAGAAGATGGCAAAGAAGGCAGAAGAGTGGGTTGGAAAGGTAATATGGATGAGTAGAGTGAATGGGCAGGTGGAAGTAGACAGAGGAAGAATGGTGTGGGAGCTTCTAGCGAGACCCAGTATGGAGCATGCAGCCGAAGTGTGGTGGACAGGAGGACGGAATGCTCGCAAGAAGTTGGAGTCAGCACAGATGAGAGTGGGTAGGAGACTGTTGGGGGCAAGTGATACAGTAGCAGGAGTGGCAATACGGGGAGATATGGGGTGGAGGAAGCTAGAGGAGAGGAGGGAAGAGATGAAGGTTTTGTTTGGCAAGAGATTAGAGGTGTTGGAACAGAGCAGATTGGTTAAAGTTGTTGTAAATAAACTACGAGAGGATGGAGGAATTGGATGGTAGGAAGAATATGATATCTTGAGGAGAAAGTACAAGATAAACAACGAGGTTGGGTCAGTGCGCAAGTGGAAGGGGAAAGTGAAGGTGAGAAATGAGAAGGACTGGGAGGAGGAAGTAGACGGGAAAAGTACGCTGAATTATTATAAATTGGCAAAGAATGGTGCAGGGGTGGAGAGGTATGTGAGGTCCATGCATGGTCAGGAAGGTGTGCGGCTGCAATTTCGACTGAGGACTGCATCAGCTGGGTTGTTAGAGGATAAGAAGAGATGTGGGATAGTTAGGGATGAGAGGTGTATAATGTGTGATAGTGGAGCAGGGGAGGATGTGGAACATTTCTTGGTGACATGCGGGGAATTTGAGAGGGATCGGCTGGTTCTGATAGATGAGGTACGCAGAATTGCAGGGGCAAGACAGTGGCTGGATGAATTAAGAAGAGTGAGTAAGGATGGAAAGGTGGCATTGCTTTTGGGGAAAGATGTGGAGGGAGTAAGTGATGCAGTGATGGAGGAGGTGGGTGAGTGTGTTATGTATTGGGTAGGGAAGTGGTGGCAGAGGAGAAAGGAATTGTTGTATGGTCAGCTGAGGAATGATCTTTGGTCCACTCCTGTCCCCCCCTTCCTGAGCAGCGGGACACTCGTAACTTAATATTGTGGATAATTTTATTAATTAAGTACTGTTGACTTCTTTTTAAAATATAGATTGTTATTAGGTTAGTTACTAAATAGTTTCACACTGTGCTGTATTATATATGTGATGGCCTTAACAGGCTCAGCAATAGCAACATTAAATCATTAAATACGCCCAGAGGGTAACATTTACGAGAATTTTGCATTGTGCCCAGAGAGAACTTGACATAGCTACAAGCCCTCTCAGTGAACTCTTCATCATCGTAATGGAGCTACATTTGAGAGGTTCTGTGGTGCTCAAGTACTCTCCTAATCTATATTATATTTAGATTTCCGGAAGGCTTTTGACAGTGTTTCCCATAAGGAGCTACTAACGAAACTGTGGAACATTGGTATCACTGGCTCACTATGGATATTGCTAAAAAAACTACTTAAACAACAGATGTCAAATTACATCTATTGATGGTGTGTCTTCCTCCCTACTTCCTGTCACATCAGGAGTCCCCCAAGGAAGTATACTTGGACCACTGTTATTCATTATATATGTCAACGACCTTCCACTATCTGTTTCAGAGTCATCTCTCTTAATGTTTGCTGATGACTGCAAGTGCTTGCATACTATCTCCACTCCCTTTGACCGCCTTCTTTTGCAAAGAGACCTTGATTCGCTGTAGTCCTGGAGTAGTGACTGGAAATTGGCCTTCAACCCATCAAAATGCAAACATATCTCGTTTTCAACATCTCCTGAGGAACATAATCATATTTATCTGCTTAATAAAATACAGATCACTAACACAGCCCACTACAAGGACCTTGGTATTAACTTCTCCAATAACCTTTCATGGTCTCACCATTACTCCATTATTATTACCAAAGCCTATAATACTCTTTACTTTATCCGTCGTGCCATCTCATCTCACCATCCTATCCTCACCAAGCTTACTTTATATACATCTCTTGTCAGAACTCACCTTACCTACTGCAGTCAAGTCTGGCGTCCTCACTTGCTTAAGGACATCAAATCACTTGAGAAAGTTCAGCGCCGCTCAACCAAGTTTTTGTTTTAAACAATTATCATTTAAATTACAAGGATAGGACTAATATCTCTCAAGTTACTTCCTTTATCACTATGGCTAGAACATTTGGACATCACATTTCTCGTCAACTGCCTCAAAATGCCCCAAGATCACTTCAACATCTATGACTATGTCCAATTTCGGAATTGTAATACCAGGTCTTCTAACCACTCGAAGCTTAAGTGTCTACTTCCACAAACCACCAACAACCATCTAAATTTCATATATTTCAACCGAGTTGTCAAGCTGTGGAATGCCTTACCAGAGATGGACCTCAAACTCTCCACCTACACTTTGAAAAAGAAGCTGAAATCCTTTTTCTGGGAATATTTCATAAATAACTTTAATTCTGATTTACCATGCACTTGGCACTATCTTTGTCCATGCAGTAAATGTTTTTCTTTACCATCTCCAATTAACTATTCTCACCTATAAGGCTACCAGCAGCTCCTGCTGGTAAGCCTTCAGCACTCTCTCATCCTTTGTACATTATTTTAATGCTATTATACAGTGCTGTAAAATCATATATAATAATAATAATAATAATGGCTTTCAGTAGATCTTATTGTTATGCCAACATACAATTAACAGACTCAACATCTTAATCACTCACATTCTCACAAATGTACTGTAATAATAATAATAATATTATAATAATAAGGTGCAGGAGATTTCGATGGGTGACTCACAGGTGGGATAAAAATGACTGTTGTGGTGATTAGCTTGTGATTAGTTTGAGGAAGACAAGATCTGGAGATTATTAGTCCAGCACAGGGATCATGATCTCTGACAAAGTACCATATTAAATACTAACCTATGGACATTTCAAGGGCCTCTTGATAGGAAGACAGTTGCGACTAACACTGAGCACTGCTAGCTGCAAAACTTCATGCTTTTATCACTTTATATTTGCATCAATGCTTTTAGCAAGAAGAAGAAGAAATTACAAGTGTAATGCTTGTAACCAACTCCAATCTTCTCCCTAGATCCCACCCTGTAATCCAGTTAATGGCCACCAGTCGACAGTAGATGGACAGGATGTGACCTGAATGGTGAGCTTTCCAGTCTTCTTCTAAGAAGAAGCAAGTTCATCAATGAGGCAGAAACTGGGTAAGGGTTGATCAGCAACTCGGCAACAAAGCAAGCATTGCAGAACACAGATATGGAGTTGAAGTTCCATGTACTTAGCTATCGTTTTTATGGACAACAACCTTATACTGTGTTTAGGAGATCTTAAGCCGAAGGCCACATTCCACAGTCTTATGGTAAAAATATCCAGCTCTACTGTGCAGTAAATACTGTCATGATATGGCATGATATGACAGAGTAGGTATGTAGCTAGCCTAAAGTAGTCCACTTATTTGGAGAGATACAGCTTTTTCTTTTACTCTGTTAGTATAAGGTTGTTGTCCATAAAAACGATAGCTAAGTACATGGAACTTCAACTCCATATCCTGCTCCTCTATTGACTCAGACTCTAGTGACCTCAACAAATGCTTTATTGCACACACTCCTCAGGAACTGTGAGACTGTAGGCAATGGTATACGGATATGACCTACAACTTTACCGTCTTTGATTACGCCCACAGCAAACTGGTTTTTAATATTATTTGGCTCCCATAAGGTGTCAACACTTCTTTGAAGTATACTTGATGTCCCCTGATAAAGGACTGAATCTCTACCATACTCAAAGACATTGCACCATCATCAGGTCCACTACTGACAGGCTGGGAAGTCATAATTCACTGACTGGCTGGCTAGCTAATGCCACTTGCAGTCAGGGTTAGTCTCAATTTCACCAGTCAGACGACACCAGAACAGCAAAATGAGTAATGCATAGTCTGGCCCATGATCTAGCTGTGCCAAGGCAACACCAATCTATCAAACACACATAAGTTTAGCAGCTGAGTCGTGGACTCTTCTTTGAGCAAGTGTAGGCACCATCTCTCTTTACTCGGGAAGCTCCTTATGTTACTGTTGGTTGTGGAAAGATCCAAATTACAGATAATTGAATCTTGTATGAATCTAATGCTTCAATCTCTTTGCTGCATACAGGCGAGGGATCTTGTGTCTGGAATACTCGGAAATAAATGGTGCTTTATACCAATGGTACCTGCTAGCATGCTCAAAGAACATTTACCCTTGTGGACCCCAGCTTACTGAAAAAGCCAAGAAAATTGCTGTATGCCTGGACAGGAGTTTAAAGGAAGTGATGGGATGATTAGAAAAGTGGAAGAAGTGATATAACACTAGAAGAGTGGCTATGTCTGGAGAATCAGGTGAGTACATGGGGATACTGTAGATTCACGGAAGAAGAGGTTGCCTGAGATTTTGAGAGAATATGTGAAGGGAAAATATTTATAACTTTGATGAAACTGGATGTTTTGGGAGGGCTCTCCCAGAGCAAGTTGGTCAGAAGGAGAAAAAGTGCAAGGGTGAGAAGAAGTGTAAGCAGAGAGTGACAGTGACCTTCTTAGCAAATGCAGCTGCTGATAAGTAGACTGCTATTGTCAAGGTGTTTTTCAGGTGTTGATAAAAAGTAGTTTACTAGTAAAGTATTACAAAACGCTCAAAAGAATTTGGCATGGAATAACTTCCATCAAACGGACTGATACTCTATGGTAGACAACGAGTTGAACTTGGCAGCATATGAAAATATTGCCTCAAACTAGCTATGGATCCCAAACACAACAACTTTAGCAGTGCTTAATGTGAGCCTGTGGATAGCATTTAGAGATTCTCACCTTCTGTGATCTTCCGGGGATTCTTCACCTTCAATGAACATGTGACTGTCTGCCTCCCTATCCTAATTCAGAATCTTCTGCCATCCTTGGATACCTAGCAAGAAGACGATGTCGTGAAAGAGCCGCAGATCTGACCAGGTTAGCCTTGTACATATGTGAGCAGTCACACGTGTACAATACTTGTGGTTTTTGCTCTTTGCTTGTGCAAGCTTCTTTAGGACCTGACCTTGATCGACCTGTTCTCCATCATTGTCAGTCATCTTCTTCAATATAGCAGCATAGGTTGGCCACTGGTCTAGAGGTTTTGGTTGGTCTCCTACTGTTACTGTTCTTGGTAGATTACTGAGGGCCCCAAGAATATCCAGCTCATTGGCTTGTGAAAACTTGGAGATGATAAGATGTAAGAAGGACAGCGAACAATGCATAGCCAAGCAGATATGTGGCGTCTGTCCATTTCTCCAGGTACACTTTGAATTTTGCACAAGCAGCTCATTTCACTGAAGAATCATCTAAAAGAGTGGCAAGGTGAGCAATGAACTATATTTGGTTTTACAGCACTCAGTTTGTGGACTACCCATCAAGTTCTGCAGGCTCTTATTGGCCCTGCTCCCAGTCCCTTATCATTTAGGTGACATGTCTCTTTATTAGGATATTCCTCATAGAGGGTAAAGCTGGAGGAGCATTTCATCAAGCAAATCAAAGGGAATGTTAGGAAGTGTCAGGAAGTGCATCTTTGATCGAGTTCGCTGTACACCAAACACCACACCAAGAAGATCCATTCTAGTTCCCTCTCTACCAGGCCCTTCGGTATCACCAGCCACATTCACATCTGCTCCATCAGTGGCAACTCCCACCAGCTAACTACATGCCCTCTTTACTTACTGACTGGATGCTAAGACACTGCAGTTGGTGAAGTGATTGAAACAGTCCTTACAGTGCCACATTTTGGCTTGTGCACACACAAGAAGCTCATACTTGTGTGTATCTTCTCATCAGCACGCTCTGATCACTCCAGAAGAACTAGCAGAGGAATGTTGTCAACATTGCTCTGCTCAGTAGAGCCATTGGTCAGTAGGGAGAAAAATTTCACTTCAGAGATGGCAGAGAGCAAACCCTGCCTTCTCGATTCATGAACAAACTCCTTAACAGTATTTCAGTGGAGGCAGGAGCTGCCAAAGTTTACTCCATGCCGTGCCTCAAGGTCACAGATCCTGAGGGACTTCCAAAAGACTAGCTGCTCAGTTGCCACAAAATAGGCGTCATCAAACTTTACCCTCAGCCTTCTCTGTTTATCTTCAGACACAGAAGTGAGTGACTGCACAATTGGAGCATATGAAGCAATGCTCATACCTTGTGCTTTGGCTTACTCTCTCTGATCAGACTTGGCATGTTTGGCAGAGTTGGCAGCTTGAATAGAGTCTGATCCATGTATCCATTTGTCACTGAAGTTCCTCCTTCCTATGATACTGTCTCTAGACTTTGTGCACACTTAACACTTTAGCTTCATCACAACTATCACACTTGCCTCAACTCCCATTCCACAGTCAAGCCATGTCAGCATCTGACACTCGCAGTCACATTAGATAGCCCATTTCTTGTACTTTTATGCTTCACCCTCCTTCGCTTGGCTGGTTCTTAATAAGCTGATGATGAAGAACTTCTCTCCATGTTGGCAAAACACTCTGTGAAAGAATCAACTTGAAGGTCTTAAAGATGGTGCAGGAGAAAACTGCAGACAGAAATATTCACCTCCTTATATATAAAATTCAGACTAGCAGGAAAAAACTTGCACCTAACTTGCACCTAACCTAAAACCACAACATGAGTTGGTAAAAAGCATGCCTGACTAACTTACATAAGTGACCACAAAAACACAGTCGGCATAAAACAAGTAACACGCTTGCAAACATGTGCGTGTAGTTGTGTGCATGTGCATGTAGTTGTGTGCATGTGCATGTAGTTGTGTGCATGTGTGTGTAGTTGTGTGCATGTGTGTGTAGTTGTGTGCATGTGCGTGTAGTTGTGCATGTGCATGTAGGTACGCACATGTGTGTATTGTAGAGAATTCTTTATTCTTCCTTGGACATCTTGACATAGCAAATTTATTTTTGTTTGGACAAATACGTTTGGAAAATGTCGGATGTCAGATTGCAATTTGCCACAGTTGTGTGCTATTGCCAGGAACATGAAAATGACATGGCAAGTATATCACCTAAACAAAATGGCTGATGCCAAGTGTTGTGCTGGGAGCACGCCCCTGTCCTAAATCTGATGTATCTACAACTTATTTGTGAACAGTTGCCTCAATGAGTCCCTTTGAAACCAAGATCCTCCTGGAATTCTATACTATCAATCAAACAATCGTACATTCTCTTCTATATAGAAGATGTGAATTGCGAGTTTGTTAAATTATAGGGTTTCCTGTCAGTGGGTTGGGTGTGGCCATCACAAGCTACCCTCCCAGAATGTGATCACTTTATTTTCAAGTTGTAATCTGTTAGCATTGGTGACAGCACCGCATCCACGATGCGTTCTCCTTCATGAGAATTTAAAACTTTGTCAGATGTTAATATGACTCTCAGGCAGAGGAGGCTGAATGCTCAAGTAGACTACACCTAGGCTCTGTTTTAGGAAGCACAGTTACTGGGTTACCAGGTTCTGCTTCATGAGGACCAGTGGTTACAACTGACAGACCCTGCTTATGGGCCAACTATTATGTTTTCAAGTTGGTGTGGTATGGAAATTGTTGGTGAGAAGCTGAGATTTGTAACAGATCATGGAAATTCTGTGCGCTATTGATTAGGTAGAAGCCAGTGACCTACTGAGCTCAATCTTGATTCAGATAGCTTGACCTTCATCAGTGTGTCAATAGCCTTGCAATCTTTTTATATAACTGTGATCAATGTGGTTACCAGGCTCCACTTAAATTCTACAAGTGAATACAATATTTAACTAATGGGTAGTATGTTGTCTTTGGCAGTGGTTCTTATAATAATTGGACTACAAATATCTTCAATTGTTGTGTACCATTCACTTGAAAGATTAGGTGATGCTTTCATCTCAGCGGGTACTAACATGCACTGTGGTAACTGAAATAGTTGGATCGCCTATTTCTTTTCTTGGCATCAGTTAGTCAGGCCAAATATCTATTTTCTTGGCATCGGCAGGTCTGACAAATTTTATTAGCGCTATAAGCCGCTAGTGATAAGTGTTGTGTGTCTTGCTATGCTTTAATGGGTCCAGTTTTCAAACACCACAGAAGCTATAGCACCAATGGCAACAACATCTGTACAAGTAGTGTTAATATGGATGACAATCCACATAAAAGCAGTACATGATGTGCCTAATCCACAATAAGGCATGCTCACTTTTAATTCATAGGCAAAGAACAAGGTATGCCATGCAGTGCCCATTCCACCAAATGGAGGGGAGGGGGAGAGAGAGGGGGTAAAGGCTTACTGCCATCAGCATATAATCTTAAATGCACTACAGTCTATGGAACTAGGTAAAACTGGCTGGCCGTGACTTTTGTACCTAATCTGAAGAGAATATCACTTTTCATCACCAATCAAGAAATATTTTCCCCTTTTGGTAGCAAGGGAACATCCCCATCTCCCTCCGCCAATGTTTCGAACCTGCACCTACATTGGAGTGGTCATGATTGGACTACCGAGAAGTAAAAGCATGGTGCATCCCTTCTACTGTTCTTTCTGATAATGAGCATTTGAAATTGTGCTTTAGGCATGTTGGAGGAGATCTGTCAGTTAATAAAGCCTTCCATGGTTTGTATCAGTGTCCAAACATCACCGCAAGGTACAGAGCTCCAAGTTCCTAGTATAATTATATAAGGGCATGTCCAGTCTGGACTGGGGGAATAAAAAACAAGCAGTGCAGGTAACATAAACTACCACTAAGGATGAGGCCTGTTCACTTTCCTTGCAAACGACATTATTGTGGCACATTTCATTGCATCCTGTTCCAAATCTTCAATCATGCCTTTTCTGCACTTCTTTTATATTTCTTTGCTCTCCTTTTCATCCATTTACAATATTCATTATGGAGGCTTCAGAACCGTCGAATCAATTAATGCACATGAACAACTTAGCAGCAATTACTTAACAAAATATCGTAGTAAACGAGCTGCATGGGTCGGGGAAAAAATTGAGCTTAGAATATTTTGTGTGTGTAGTGTAAGTGTGCATTTATTTGTTAATGGGCTTACTCAAGTCGGCTTTTTTTCAGATTTTTGCAGTTCATGTGAAAGCATATTTGACCTTATAAGTCGGCCGGCATCGAATTAGTTCAGGTCAATGATAGTTTAATGGGCCAGTGTAACCCTCCCTCCCTTCCTCATTCCCCCCTCCCCCTTTTTTGGCTTGGTCAAGGCACTAGCCCATTTTAGGCACAGCCACCAGTCCACTGAGAACTGCCCGGTATGCCCTATTGCCAGTTTGATGTCAGAAGCAGAGAGAAGGTTTATATACACATATTATCCAAGTTGTTTGTTTACTGCTTGTGACACTAGCAACCAATGTTGTGAACATTCCTTTTCTGTTATGTGCAAGAGAAATAAAAAGTACTTGAGTTCTGCCATGCTGCCCACAAAGATTTAACTGAAAAATTAAGCTGATAAAAAAGTGGTAACAGGAGAAGTAAATTCCATTATTATAAAAGTTAATCAGTGATATTGTGGTCCTCTTATTAAAGTGTTCAAGGGGGAAAATGAATTTTTTTCCTATTTTCCCCCTGATTACAGCCATGTTTACATAATTCTTGTGTCATCAATCCAGCTATAACCCTGTAATTTCCTGGTAAAGAATTGGTTTATCCATGGCAGATAATACATCTTACAGAGGGCCACGGAAAAATATATGGCTGAATGACCTGACCCATCATATAAATAGTAACACCTCAATTTTTTTGGTTGGAAAGTAGCTATAGTTAAATACTATACACCAGGATTTAACAAACACTTCTACGGTACCTCTATATAATTATACACAAACACAACCTTAACATATAAATACAGCAGTTAAATATCTAGTGGTTTATCTGGAGGTCTAAAACTTCTCTGGAAATGGCACTACGCTGAAAGATACATATTGACTCTGTGACAATCCAATCCTCTTGAAAAATTTGTAAGCTTAAGAACAATAACTCTACAAGCTTCTATCTCTAGATGGGTCAAGTATTGGCTTGCAGCAAGGTTGGCATGTTTATATGCCTACCACTCCATAGCGACTCTGGCTAGTTGTAAGCAATTGTGTAGGTAATCGTGGCCAGCACAAATCTACTTGATCAGGATATGAAAGCTTTTTTTATGGCAGTGGCTCGGTTCTGCTTCATTCAGCTTCATGAAGACTTAAACTTTGTAAGATGCTCAATCAGACTGCCAGGTCATGTCAAGTTTGGCATGCATGAAATAGTTGATGATTAGTTACAGTTGAAGTGCTGACATGAGAGCCTCTTAAGAAGGTGGCAAATCATGACCTATTGAGCTACAATCTGAATGTATGAATGCAAGATATGTAAGAGAATAAGGTAAGGTATAATTGTTAGTCCATACTGAATTTATCAAACACATCAATAACTACTGCAATCATCACTCCTCTTAGAATTTTGTGCGTTGCTATGATAGCGGTATCATCACAAGTGCCAAAAAGAAGGTTATTTGGCAGTACCTTGTTCCAGGTGGCAGGTGAATTATGATCAGCTGGTCAACAACTGGTCTGGACATCAGTGCTCTCTTCAGCTGTTACACTTGAAATATGCTCAATGCAAGCTACACTGTGATAATTAACTGACCTCTGACCCTTTTTCATCTCATAGCCATTTGTCTCTTTACTTTGCATGTTTAACTTCTCGGCATCAACCGTTACAAATTTTTATAGACTATCTTGTGGTGTCTAATCACATTTACCTGGTTGTGTGCTTGCTAGAGTCTAAGTTGTTTACATCACTGTCTAATAAGGTTCTAGCTAGTGTTGCTGCTTCTTCCATCTGAAATGGAGACATCTGTAACCAGAACATTTGATTTCTACATGGAAGAAAGCCACTATTGGTTAGTGCTGTAATAAAAATTTGACCCATGCTGAACTGCAATATGGATTGCACAGCACCTGACTACACTTTATGTCTATAATAGGAGTGTGCATATTAAAAAAGATGCATATATACATATATTGCATATGAATTCCATTTGATTCCCAATTGCCTTATGAAATAATGTAATAATATGTAATAATACATATTTCTGCTATATACAAAAATGGAATAATTATGCTTGGCTGTTAAGGAAGCAAAAAAATAATATCTTGAAAGAGTCACTAGATTGACAAAGGAAAAGGGGATAGCTATATAGATATGTGTCCCAAAGTTCAAGGGTAGGAGTATAAAGGTAAAACGCATGATGTATATATACTAGGATTAATGCAAGACACTGGTTGATAAGTGGATACTTAGGCCACGTTTTGAGGGAGAGCCCAGAAGTTTTCAGAAGAACAGCTAAACCCTAAACACTTTTGGCAGTATAGTTGAGAAACTAAAGGTCTGGTTATTTTCTCTTTGGTAACTTTTTCGGGGACCAGACTTCTTCTCCATGGATCTCTCTGTGTACTTTGAAATATTGTGTATTAAATAGTTGTTGGGTCAGTAGCATGTGAAATAGCGGAGGTCCTACACTATTTTTTTCTCTCTTAGGAACAAAAATCTCAACCAACTTAAACCTGCTGTGGGTGTAGTAGTTGTAGCCTCACATAAAATAAAACTTTTATTATAGGGAACAATCAACTGATCTCCAAAGGGTATCATTCAAGTGCTATATACTCCCAAGTAGTTTGAAGCTGATTGAATTTTATTCCCCATTGGAAGGGGAAAAAACGGGTGTCTAATATGAAGGACCTCCTACCTCTATCCAAATAACTCCCAAAATATTTGTGTTTAAACCATGCAGCTTTTGGCACTAATCTTGCATGAAGGGTTTGAGTTATATATATATTACTCCCTGAAAAAGGCATGAAAATAACCACTTCAGGTTCAAGGTTTGCAAGGCTCATTTTAGAATGGATAAGATGTCAATCCATATTCAAATTTAGGATAGGTGGGTGATTCATTCATATTTACATTAGCATGATTCATATTATATTGGGCGGCTATTGTGTGGTGGTCAGTTATACACATAATTCAATATAACTATGACTCTATATGGCAATACAAACTCTACATACCTTAAATTTCTTTGCTATCCAATCACAGTTAGATATTATATTATACTCATACTCAGAAAAGATAATGTACATATTGTATTATTTTAAAGGTATTGACAACAAAGAAATGGCAATGAACAAAAAATTATTTTCAAATGCTGGCAACTAACTTCTTAGTATATTGTATAACACTGTATCACCTTGTGACTTTGCTAGTGTTGATGCTTCTTCCATGTGAAATGGAGACATCTGTAACCAGAACATTTGATTTCTACATGGAGGAAAGCTGCTATTGATTAGTGCTGTAATGAAAATTTGACCCATGCCGAACTGCAATATGGATTGCACATCACCTGCCTACACTTTATGTCTATGATAGGAGTGTGTATATTAAAAAAGATATATACATATATTGGATATGAATTCCCAATTACATTATGAAATTGCAAAGTATTGAATGACAAACAAGAAGCCTTAGCATATCTTTGCTATATACTGAAAAGTAGTTATATCTTCTTAAAATACTCGTGCATGTATAGAAATAAAGGTGGCAGTTTAGTTTTTGCAAGGTTTTCTTCTCCTAGGAGGACCAGGGGCTTGGGAAACCTTGGATTTTCTTGTTGGAGTAGGTTCTAGCACATGATACAGGTGTGAATCCACGTCGTTCAGGTAATGGCAGTATCTGTGAAGAGGAGGTGAGGTTACAGATGTTGGCCCGAGACCAGGGGGTGATGAAGGAGGGAAGTTAAACTTGGGAGTGTGGTAAATGTGTTCATCTTGGTCTGATTTTCCAGAGTGAGGGCTAGGTGGAAGAACAGGAGGCAAAGGGGCAGGAAAAGAAGGTGGAGGGCTTTCTAGGATGTGATACGTATGTCGCTGATCATTTTTCTTGGGATACAGGTCGAGTACTGTCTTCATGTAATTTTTCACTTGCTCATTCTTGGCTACTTCAAAGCAGTTCCTTCCAGTAATATCAACTTTGTTGGGATCAGCTCCAAGTCTCAACAGCACTTGGACTGCATCTTTGTTTCCTTTCTGTGCAGCAATGTGCAGTGGAGTGGCATAGTTGAAGTCAGTGTCATTCACTCTACACCCTGCCTTAGTGAGAGCAATCAGACAGCTTTTCTGATGATTGGTGGGGATAGCATTGCTGACCACCCAATGTATGGCTGAAAAGCCTCCCTTCAGGTCGGCTGTGTTGACGTCTGCACCTCTGGAGATGAGAAATTTGATCATGTCATCTCTAGTGTGCATGGCAGCAATGTGAAGTGCAGTCATTTGGTTTCTGTCAGATGAATTCACATCCATGCCTGAACCCACCAATTTCTCCACTTTGCTCAAATCTCCTTGTGCGCAAGCTGCTAGTAGAGCACTCTCTTCCGGCAGTTTGTTTTCTGCTGCCATTTTTAATGATATCTTGGCTGGAGGCTTGCTATTAGCAGAGGATCTCCCCAAAATAAGGCATGATCTTATTTTACGAAGACCCCCTGTTTGAGGGCGATAACCATGTCGTGAGTTGGTTCTTTGAATCAGCTTGTGCTGAAGTTGTTGCTGACACTCGAAATCCAACTGGTTGCCACTGAGTTTTCCATTAGACAAATGGTTTTTTCTTATCGTTAACTCTGCCCTTATTGCAGAACTTCGTTCTTGAAATAGATGTGCTGCCTCATTAGTAGTGGTGGGACTAGGCAGAAAAATAGGAAGCGAAGGGGCAAGAGAAGAAGGTGGAGGGCTTTCTAAGACATGATAAATATGTTGCCGATCATTTTTCTTAGGAGATAAATCAATCAGTGTCTTCATGTAAGTTTTAATCTGCTCATTCTTGGCTACTTCAAAGGAATTCCTCCCATGAATGTCAACTTTGTTGGGATCAGCTCCCAGTCTCAACAACACTTGAATTCCATCTTTGTTTCCTGTCTGTGCGGCGATGTGCAGTGGAGTAGCAAAATTGAAATCAGTGGCATTCACTCTGCACCCTGCCTTAGTGAGAGCAGTCAGACAGCCTTCCAGATAATCAGTGGAGCTGTTTGGGATGGTATTGATGATTACCCAATGTATGGCTGAGAAGCCTCCCTTCAGGTCTGCTGTGTTGACCTCTGCATCTCTGGAGATGAGAAATTTGATAACTTCAGCTCTCTTGTGCATGGCAGCAAAGTGAAGTGTAGTCATCCGGTTCTTGTCAGGTGAGTTCACGTCCACTCCTGAATTCACCAGTTTCTCCACTTTCTTTAAATCTCCCCGTGCGCAAGCCGCTAGCAGAGCATTCTCCTCCTGCATCTTGTTTTCTGCCCCCATTTTTAATGCTGTCTTGGCTCGCTTGCTATTGGCATTGGAGCTCCCCAAAAGAAGGCATGATTTTATTTTACGAAGACTCCCTGTTTGAGGGCGATAACCACGTACGCTCGTTCTATGAATCGGCTTGTGCTGAAGCTGCTCGCAATCCAACTGGGTGCCACTGGGCTTTCTTTTGGACAACTTATTCATTAAAACTGCTCTGGTTGCAGGGCTTTGTTCTTGAAGCAAATTCATTGCCTCACCACTGCTGGGTACATGATTAGGTGGAAGGACAGGAGGCAGGAGAGGAGGCAAAGAGGCAGGAAAAGATGGGGGAGGGCTCTCTAGGACCTTGTTGAACAGTGTGCTCATGTAATTTTTCACCTGCTCATTCTTGGCTACATCAAAGCAGTTCCTTCCAGTAATATCAACTTTGTTGGGATCAGCTCCAAGTCTCAACAGCACTTGGACTGCATCTGTGTTTCCTTTCTGTGCAGCAACATGCAGTGGTGTGGCATAGTTGAAATCAGTGGCGTTCACACTGCATTCTGCCTTAGTGAGAGCAGTTAGGCATACTTCCAGATGATCAGTGGAGCTGTACTTAGGGATAGCATTGATGATTACCCAATGTATGGCTGAGAAGCCTCCATTCAGATCTGCTGCATTCACATCCGCACCTCTGCGAATGAGAAATTTGATCACTTCATCTCTAGCATGCTTGGCAGCAAAGTGAAGTGCAGTCATTTGGTTCCTGTCAGTTGAGTTCACGTCCACTCCTGAATCCACCAGTTTTTCCACTTCGCACAAATCTCCCCGTGCACAAGCCGCTAGTAGACTGTTCTCCTCCTGCAGTTTGTTGTTCTCTTCCTCCTTCTTCAACGCTGCCATAGTTGCAGGCTTGCTGTTGGCTTTGGATCTCTCAAAAAAAAGGCACGATTTTATTTTGCGAAGACTCTTTGTTCGAGGTTGGAAATCACGTTGAGAGCTGGTTCTTCGAATCGGCTTGTGCTGGAGCTGCTGTTGCCGTTCCCAACACAACTGGGCGTCACTGGATTTTCTTTTGTTCACTAACTCGGCAAAGGTTGCACAACTTTGTTCTTGAAGCAACGTAATAGGACGCACTTCCTCAACACTGCTGGCTGCAGTATCTTGGCTCAGATTGTTTCCCATTTCTAACGATGGAGAATGGTATACTTTTTGTTCACCCGTCCTTCTTTTCTCCTCTTTTATAGCTAACAGGTATGTGGTGCCATACGTCGCGCCATATTGGTACGCGCATCGTAAAGGGGGGTGAAAAAGACGGAGGGGGGGGGGGGGGGAAAGGGAGGGTATAGCTGGACATGGGTCCCCCTACGGACATTCTTTACTCCATCAGTCGCCAAGTTCTTTAAATTGTTTTGACTTTTTAGAGTGGACCTTTGATACATTGTGGAATCATAATAACACAACGCCAGTTGTAAATATGCTTCCATCAACAGCACATCAGCACAATGGTCGTACTTCAAACAAACATCAGTGTAAGGTTTTTATATTGTTCTTCAATGTCTCCAAGGTGTGCACTTTCTCATGAATATTATAATAGTTTCTCTTTGATTGCTAGTTTGTTCTTTCTCTTTAGATGTTGTAATTGTGTGGTCAGTCACCCGAGGCAATGTTCGAGTCTAGCAATCATGAGTTGAATGTCAAAGTCTGAATTATGCTAAGTCGAGCTTCTGTGATTCCTGCATGTGGTAGGCACATACCACTTGTTCTTTTTCGTTTTCTTTTGTCAATGGCCTCTGGGAGAGGGTCAGCTAGAGCCTCCTTCAAGCACTTGGTAAAACTTTTACAGAACAGTTTCACAACTAACTAAAAATGGCTGACGTTCATTACTAAATGAGCTGAACTATCCCCCATTTCAGAAGCTGTTTATATTCGTGTTGAACGAACGAAATGGTGACAAAAAAGCCATGGCAAGGGTGAGACCGCTGCATTGTCCCTTTCCACTTGAAGGGTATTTTCTTCTTAGATTTGCATTTAGACTGCAGGCAAAGTGTAAAAACTCTGGTGGAGGGACTTTTTTAAAGCCTACTCCTTATGGTGTTGGCTCTCATGCTATCTTCAGGATCTGCCTGAAGTCGTGTGGGGATGCCAGTTGATGTTGTTGATATCTTGCACTGTTCATTGATGGCTTGTTATCTGATCGGTATAACTTGTCTTATCTGGGGATGGGTGTCTTATCTGGGGATGTGTGACTGATCTGGGAAGGGTGAGATGACTATGGCAGCTCTAACTGGTCCTGCCTCTTGCTATGCAATAACTATCAGTTATGACTACCATCTCTCTCTTTCACATACCACTTGCTACATAATAACTGATACTGGTAAGGGATCACTTAACGGCAGCTCTAACTGGTCCTACCTCTTGCCATGCAATGCAATAACTATCAGTTATGACTACCATCTCTCTCTTTCACATACCACTTGCCACATAATAACTGATACTGGTAAGGGATCACTTAACGGCAGCTCTAACTGATCCTGCCTCTTGCCATGCAATAACTATCAGTTATGACTACCATCTCTCTCTTTCACATACCACTTGCCACAGATCCAAAAAAATCACGCTCTAACTGGTCCTGCCTCTTGCCATACAATAACTATCAGTTATGACTACCATCTCTCTCTTTCACACACCATTTGCCACATAAAAACTAATCCCGGTAAGGGATCACTTAATGGCAGCCATAACTGATTGCCTTTATCTTACAACAACTGATCCCACCCCGATTCTGCAATTATGACATATGTAGTCAGTTTTACGCTCTCACACCTAACGTCAGTTCAGCTGTGGCTTCACCTCAAATTCAAAAATGGCCAAAAATAACTAGTTTAGTAATTACAAACAAGAAGAATGTGACAGAACAAAGGAAAGATTCAATGCATCAAAATAGAATAGAAATAGAATCAAGCAACGTTTGTGTGCAGAGTTGTATCATAATAATGTTTTTGTTTCTTCTGAGGGTCTTGAATTTTTAGCTTGGCTTGTTGTCTTCTGTCAGCACTTCAATATGCTTGTGTATGAGATTTAGAGACAAGCAATGAGGTGGATAGGGGGGAGGCAGGGGCGGATCCAGGAATGTTGAATTGAGGGGGCCCATTAATATTTGGAGGATCTTGCATCAGGGAGGGTGTGGGAGGCATACCCACGGAAATATAAAAGTGAGCATATTAATATAACTAGCAATATCAGGCCTGCTATGTGGGCACTGATACTAACTCGTACATTTCTGTGCAAGAGTTGATATACTATCTATAATTATAGCCAATAGAATCTGCTCCTGGGGGTGCTTCCATGACATGACCCACATTTTTAAAAACCTCTTGACTTTGGGCATGTCTTGGGCCTGGTTTTGTTAGAGACACCAGCTAATGCTTTTCAGGTGTTAATTTCCAAGTAATATATGTGTTGATTGCAGGAAATTAACACCTTAATAAAAAATTTGGTAAGCTTTGGTTATCAACAATGATCCTCTTTGCCCATGTACAGGTTTGACAGGAAAAAGCACACATGATAGGCAGTAAATTCCATCCTCCCTAGTGGAGTAAAAAATAAATGGGTAGATTTTAAACCATTCATGCTGGCAATACCGCTTCTTAATACCCATAGAACTGTTTTTGTCCTTATAAACTTTATCTGGAAATTTGAAAGTTTTGTCAGGACATCTCTCTTTGAGTAGCAAGAGTTAATTTTTTTCTGGTAGGCTAGCAGCACATTCCAGGTAGTCACTGATATCAATAGGACCCTCAGGCTCTGTCCTAACAGTGAGAACTGCATTACATGTACCTCCAACTGAGCCAGGGTTGTGATTTGCTAAAGGGTCATCATCAGGTCTCCATCTTTTCTCAACCTCTCCAGTGGCACGAACAAAGAAATCAGTAATAAGTGTTCTTTTCATCTTGCACTCAGAAAGTCAAGGGTCAGAAACTGAATGGCAGGCCAGCTGTCAATATATATCACACACACTGCTGCAGCTGTCAACTCATCAATACATAGCCGAGTTTGTTAATTGATTATTACAATCACTATTGGTATGATCATCCACTAACTTGTAGTAAGCTATAGTGACAGACACTAGCTTTGATCATAATAATGGGATAAATAATTTACTACATATTTTAGGGGGGGCCTGGGCCCCCTGGGCCCCCTCCTGTATCCGCCCATGGGAGGGGGGAGGGGAGGGGGAGGGGAAGGGGGAGGGGAGGGGGGGGGAATTAGCCTATTATCCTATGCGACTAGATTGCATTGCTCTAGCTAGCTCTATAGCTAAAGGCCTGATACAATTCTGATCTGTACATTATTAGCCATCGGATTTTTAATGCTTGGATTGTGATAATGAAAAGTAGCAAGAATTGTAGAATTGTAATCATTTATATGCTTCTTAAAGACTCCGAACTGGTACAAGTTTGAACAACCTAATACCCTGCAAATAATGGGATGTTGGACTCCGAACTGAATTGTGCGTGTGGCAACATGACTATAACCATATAGACACAATATCTTAAGTGATTCTTTCATTTATACACCAATTGTTATATTAGTGTACATGGTTTTAAAGGGTGTGGTATGCATGGGGACAGCTTGCTTTCTAAACAGGTCAATCCTATAATTATAACTTTGTTTTTGAAAACTTTTTAATTTGCTTTTTTTTTCTTCTTTGTTGTTTGGTTTTGTTTCAGTATATTATAGCTGAGTAGTGGATGATTAACCATGTCAGAACTTCAGTGGTCTCAAGGGCCTTTAGGCACTTGATGTACGCTGTACCATCTTAGCTGGTATACTGCATGCAATGTAATAGTCAACTTGTTATTGAAATTACAATACATTATCAAGAGCACTGAACTGCTCGTAAATGAAAACATGGTATTTTATAATGTACACTAAATAAGAGTGACATCATAGCAAATGATAAATATATAATCACAACAATGTTAACCAATCAGACTGAGGTCACAGTTTAACACATACACTATATACGTACGCATATCAACACAGGTCATGCCTTGGTGCTATTGTTGACTATACCCATGTAGAGTCAGCTACAGCATCCTTCAATGACTTGAACAGTGTACACAGAAGAAGTCCGTCGTTCAACCAAATAGATTTTTGGTAGATCAGCTACAACCTCCTTCGGACTTGGTAACAGTTGGCCAGTAAGTGAGAACTCCACAAACCAGCAGCAGAAAGGAGTGTGGGTCATCTGTTCTGCTTATAATGCAGCACATGTGCTAATTAGATTGCATCATAGATGGCTTACCCATACTGACTGTGTGTTTTTTCTGCAATCGAGAAAAAGAGATATAGGCAGCTACAGCTTGAAGATGACTTCCAAGGATTTTTCCCCGCACTTCACTCATTTTTTTTGTGCAGTTGATTTATCACCATAGTAATTGATTCTAGGCACTTGGAGCCTTTTTGGAGCTAATATCAGCTGAAACCACATTTTGGCAGCTAAGCATGCGTTTTAGCTGAGATATGAGCTGCTGTGTTGTTGTTGTTTTTTGGTTTTGAAATGGACATCAAACCAATACAGGGAGTGTGACCACATTTCCTGATACATATATATGTAGATACACATGTGTAGCAATGCCACACTTCCTGATACATATATATGTAGATACACCATGTGTAGCAATGCCACACTTCCTGATACACATGTAGATATACCATGTGTAGCAATGCCACACTTCCTGATACACATGTAGCATGTGTAGCAATGCCACACTTCCTGATACACATGTAGATACAACATGTGTAGCAATGCCACACTTCCTGATACACATGTAGCATGTGTAGCAATGCCACACTTCCTGATACACATGTAGATACAACATGTGTAGCAATGCCACACTTCCTGATACACATGTAGCATGTGTAGCAATGCCACACTTCCTGATACGCATGTAGATACACCATGTGTAGCAATGCCACACTTCCTGATACACATGTAGATACACCATGTGTAGCCATGCCACACCTCCTGATACACATGTAGATACACCATGTGTAGCAATGCCACACCTCCTGATACACATGTAGATACACCATGTGTAGCAATGCCACACTTCCTGATACACATGTAGATACAACATGTGTAGCAATGCCACACTTCCTGATACACATGTAGATACACCATGTGTAGCAATGCCACACTTCCTGATACACATGTAGGTACAACATGTGTAGCAATGCCACACTTCCTGATACACATG
This sequence comes from Cladorhizidae sp. MBARI D1340-BT2, assembly GCA_028752905.1. NCBI lineage: Eukaryota > Metazoa > Porifera > Demospongiae > Poecilosclerida > Cladorhizidae > Cladorhizidae sp. MBARI D1340-BT2. The sequence goes on along the minus strand of JAQNBH010000016.1, from coordinate 3,898,576 downwards.
TAGATACACCATGTGTAGCAATGCCACACTTCCTGATACACATGTAGATACACCATGTGTAGCAATGCCACACTTCCTGATACACATGTAGATACAACATGTGTAGCAATGCCACACTTCCTGATACACATGTAGATACAACATGTGTAGCAATGCCACACTTCCTGATACACATGTAGATACACCATGTGTAGCAATGCCACACTTCCTGATACACATGTAGATACAACATGTGTAGCAATGCCACACTTCCTGATACACATGTAGATACAACATGTGTAGCAATGCCACACTTCCTGATACACATGTAGATACACCATGTGTAGCCATGCCACACTTCCTGATACACATGTAGATACAACATGTGTAGCAATGCCACACTTCCTGATACACATGTAGATACAACATGTGTAGCAATGCCACACTTCCTGATACACATGTAGATACACCATGTGTAGCAATGCCACACTTCCTGATACACATGTAGGTACACCATGTGTAGCAATGCCACACTTCCTGATACACATGTAGATACAACATGTGTAGCCATGCCACACTTCCTGATACACATGTAGATACACCATGTGTAGCCATGCCACACTTCCTGATACACATGTAGATACAACATGTGTAGCAATGCCACACTACTTCCTGATACACATGTAGATACACATGTGTAGCAATGCCACACTTCCTGATACACATGTAGATACAACATGTGTAGCAATGCCACACTTCCTGATACATATGTAGATACACCATGTGTAGCAATGCCACACTTCCTGATACACATGTAGATACAACATGTGTAGCAATGCCACACTTCCTGATACACATGTAGATACAACATGTGTAGCAATGCCACACTTCCTGATACACATGTAGATACACCATGTGTAGCAATGCCACACTTCCTGATACACATGTAGGTACACCATGTGTAGCAATGCCACACTTCCTGATACACATGTAGATACACCATGTGTAGCAATGCCACACTTCCTGATACACATGTAGGTACACCATGTGTAGCAATGCCACACTTCCTGATACACATGTAGATACACATGTGTAGCAATGCCACACTTCCTGATACACATGTAGATACAACATGTGTAGCAATGCCACACTTCCTGATACACATGTAGATACACCATGTGTAGCAATGCCACACTTCCTGATACACATGTAGATACACCATGTGTAGCAATGCCACACTTCCTGATACACATGTAGATACACCATGTGTAGCAATGCCACACTTCCTGATACACATGTAGATACAACATGTGTAGCAATGCCACACTTCCTGATACACATGTAGATACACCATGTGTAGCAATGCCACACTTCCTGATACACATGTAGATACACCATGTGTAGCAATGCCACACTATCTGATACACATGTAGATACACATGTAGATACAACATGTGTAGCAACGCCACACTTCTTGGGTAGTATTACAAACTAATAACAAAAGGAGAAAATCAACAATACGAATAGCCTTGCTCCTGGCTCCTGCTAGCAGCCGACTGAGAGCATGTGGAGGTCTGTCTCACTATGATAAATCTTCTGTTAACACAAACTGATGCTACCTATGCCTTTAGAATTTCATTTCATTGATACAAATTCCATGTAACACTAACACAAAAATGAACCCATTCAAAGTTTAATAGAATGTCTGCATTGCTGTGGTGATTCTGGTAGATGTGTGTGTAGGTAAGGGTATCAAATTTGAAGAGATGTGTTATTTTCAGCAGAAGAACTTTGCCAGAGAGAGGTGCTGTAACTGTTTTATATGCCATGCAAATGTCTCACTGCTTGGTTGGTAGCAGCAGCTTGGCTCAGACAAAGGTCGCAGTCCAAAGTCACTTTATGCGGGTGCAGCAGGACTGGGGTGAGTCACAAGGAACAAACATACAAATAAACATACAAACAAGTTTCACCCAAAATTAATGATGTATGGAAATTGTAAATACAAATTATAAACCTTTGAAGTATGAGCTTCACTTTGCCTGCCCGTATTTTCTTTGTTCAACACGAACTAACATAATTATCAAGTGCAACTTCTACTAGTCTCACACAGAGATGACCTATTCCTCTGTGGTGGTTTGTAAAAAAAAAAAGGTCTGGAAGACTGATATTGTATTTTGTTCTGAATCCCAAGGTGGTGATAGGCAGGGGCGGATCCAGGATTTAAGAAGCGGGGGGGGGGCCAATATGTAACAGATTGTCTGGAAAGTCGCCACATGTGCCAAATAATGGTTGCAAAATAAGATGCATACCAAAGCTTGGCAGGGTTTAGAAGTGCAATGAAGTATTATATATGTAGACTCAAAATATTATGAAGGTAAAGTACAAGAATTATTGAGTTCCAGCAAGGCCATGATGTGCAGAAGTATGTAAATGTTAGGGGAAAAATCCTTGTCTGTATGTTGTAGGGCTTTGTGGGGGTATCTAGCTCAGCCAGCTGAGTCTGACTTTCCCACTTTTGTTTCCACATGTCAAACTCAAAATCAAAAGCTGATGGAAGTGATAAATCATCTTCATAGAACCCCAAAAGAGAATCAAATGAGTGTGTCACTGTGGATGCTCCACTAGTGTTTGCTGAAGGAAGTAATAGCATGAACTCAGCAATATGAGATCAAGTTTCATCAAACTTGGTGTCAAGCTCACTGATCAGCAAGGGAATTGTGAGATTTAGACAGAAATAATCACTGCAATTCTGTGTCTGGATATTTGGACGATGTTGCTGTCTATTAGCTAGACGTGGTCAGGACTCCTCCACACCAACACTTCCAGCCATTATAAGAGCTCTTGTGTAGATTCGACTATGAAATGAATTCACATTTCACCTTGACCCATGAAGAACATCTTTTTCACTCTTTACTTCACAATAGGCATATGCTACATCCACACCTTATCCTGAAGCTTCACACTCAGCCCTCGAATATAAGCTAAAACGCTATGTGTAGCTTCCAAAGCCACAATAAAAGAAAACTGAGACAGAGCCAGTTCGAGTGATTGAGCATCAGATCGGGAATCTCTATTCCACTCGGTTGCTGAACTGTTAGCAATAGCCTCTAGACAACTGACTACTGGCAGTTGCAAGTCAGAATTTTTTTGGAAGGCTTCACGACACACTATCCATCTGGTTCGGCACATCTCTTTCAATTTTTTTTTTGTTTCTCACCATCCATGATGTCATCAATCCATGCCTCAAATTCTAGCTGTCTCTTAGGTGAGTTTCCAAAGAAGTGTGCTACTTTGTCAGCAGTTTGCATTTACTTCTCGAGCACTGCAACATTTTACTACACAAAAATTCAATCGGTGTGCAGCACAATGGGTATATACTGCCTTTGGATATTGTTTGGTGATATGTGCAGCTGCTCCTTTTGACTTCCCTGCCATAGCACCTGCTCCATCATAAGCTTGGCCTCGGAAGAAATTGTGGCTCCAACCACGTGTATAGTCAGTTGGCAGCAGATCAATAGCTATAGCCTCACCTGTGACACCAGACGTACACTCATAAAAACCAAGGAACTTTCCTTGTGGAGTGTAACCATCAACAAATCAAATACTTATTGAGAGCTGCTCATCATTGGCTGAATCAGTTACCTCATAACAGAATAGAATATAGCTTCTCCAATTTTTGGTAAAATTTTATTGCGAATAATATTTGCACAAATTTGAATCATTTGATTTTGTATTTCTTTACTGGTGTACATTGCATTATGATCAAATGTACGCAGATGTTCTCTGAGAACTTCATCACCAGCATTGATGCGAAAAATCAACAAGAATAGGAAGTTGCCTCGTCTCACTGAACTTTCAGATTCTATTTGAAACCCATCTTCATGATGTCCTCTAAAAGCAAGTGCTTGTCCCACACAAAATGACAGTTGAAGCAATGGAGCGGGGCTTTAAACGATTTCCAGCAATAATTTCAGCTCGGCTTGAACTAATTTGTTATCAATGGAAGCACTCTGTTCTCCTTCACAGCAGTAAATGCCATTGCTTTCTCTATAGCTAGCTGATGGACTTCCTACTCTTGGAAAGAAAATGATCCTTTAACTTCTCGATTGCATTCTTAAAATTTGTGTTGACCAGAACCCCTAACTCTTTTATGGATGCTTCACATTGCCCAAATAGTACACAAAACAAGCAAAATCCACCATCTTGTAACCGAGAATATGTTAGGCCTTTGTACTTGTCCAGCCAACTCTTTTGAAACTGCCGTTTCTGAGCTTTGAAGGTACGTGTGGGGAATTGAAACCCTTCGGTTGGAATAAAATTAGTTTTTACAATTTCTCGTTATTGCTCAGGTTTCTCAGGGAATTTAGTTGTACATGTACCACCTGGCCTAAGTCTCCCGAATGTGCATCAGGTGGAAGTTCACTTGAATCTGAAGCCAAAACACCACTGCTTCCTCCTATGCCACACTCTTCAACATCAACAACTGAAGCAAAACACCACTGCTTCCTCCTGTACCACTCTCTTCAACATCAACAACTGAAGCAAAACACCACTGCTTCCTCCTATACCACTCTCTTCAACATCAACAACTGAAGCAAAACACCACTGCTTCCTCCTATACCACTCTCTTCAACATCAACAACTGAAGCAAAACACCACTGCTTCCTCCTGTACCACTCTCTTCAATATCAATAATAGAATTGGTACCTGTGCCATCACTATCCTTGCTACTACTTACACCAACACAACCGCACTGCTTTTAGCACAAGCTACGAGAGAGTTAGACTGGTCATCTTCTGATAAAGAATCAGCACCCTCTAGACTGAATGGGATGTATGAAGCACAGAGGCACTGCTGGAACTGGTACCAGGTAGTACTGAGGTTCCAGAACTAAAGTAAACAATAAATCAATCTGGTCAAGTTACATCACTCTGTCTCATAGGTAATAAACTTAGCTAGAGCTTACTTCTTGCTAGAAAAATATTGGCGTAGATCCATGGTCTTGGCCATTCGCATTATAGGAGGTTCTCTTGAGATAGAGGCCCTTTTACACATGATCTAACTCAACTGGTGCAAGACTCACTGACACTGCTCAGATAGAAGCCATTGCTGTTGCAGCTGACACAGTAGTTTGAAGGTTAGAAGCAGAAGGTCTGTCCTACATTACCTCAAACACATGTACTCCTCATTATTTTCTCATTTTGTGGTCAGGTTTTGATTACAGTTGCTAATGCATGTTGTATTTTACCTGTTGCCTCATAAATATTATTGTGATTATGCTACGAATACTAGAAGGAAAAAATCATAATGAATATCATTAACTTAGAGTGGGGGGAGGGTTTCAGCCCCCAAAGCTCCCCCCCCCCCCTTGATCCACCCCTGATAGGTGGCATGCAGTTCATGGATTTCATTACATTAGGCATGCATTCTGTTACCTTTGAGAACTCTCTTGCTGTGCTAAGAACACATGATCAATGATGCTGTAGTTAATGAAGGGGGCAAGGTTCATGGAAACATGTTGCACATTTCCAATGGGCATCAAAATGAAATACTCGATGTTAGTTGGCCAGACTATTCCCATCCACATCTGGCTATTTCAAGTGTAGTAAAAGGAAAGCTTAGGAATTCCTTTACTCCCAAGCTTTAGCTCAATCTAGCTAGCTAGGCACACGGTCAAAAATATTCATGTTCAAAATAAACCGTAATTATTGACTTTTTTATTGCCTTCATTGCTAGCGTGGGCTCTGGTAAGCTTCTACGCTCCACTTGTCCATGTTTCTATAGAAGGAGTGGCACAAAAGTCTGTCTTTAACTATACCTTGAAGATTGCCTTTGAGACCAAGAAGCTTGAAATTCAAACGGACACTAAAGCGTGGCAGACTATATTGTTTTCCTAATCTGGTGGCCAAGACAATGCTTTACCTTATGTAGTCAAAGCTCTTCAACCTTTAGTCCATGTTTTTGTCTCTGGGCAGTCACTTGAAATTAATTCCACCTCACGTGGTTAATAGTTAATGGTAGCTGACCAGAGAAGATGCTGGGATATTATTCCGACATAGCTACTCAAGTCATCAACATACATGTACTATAGCTATGAAGGTGGGATACACCATTTTTGTAATGATACAGCAACTATCACCTATCAATCTTAGTTGGTAACTAAACTAACATATTGCCATCCACTCTCTGTGGACAGAATTGGCTCCATAGTTGGAAGGAAGTATAAAGAGAAGACCGTGCAGAAACTGACAAGAATCTGAAAGTGGTTGTTTGCAATCCTGAAGATATACACACACGTAATAATGGTGGTTTAACCTGTTGACCGCTCTGTAAGCAGATGCATCCACCAACTTGGACATTGTTCAGACACACACTAGGGATTTAAAAAAATGAATAGAACGTGCTTGCTTCAGGATTGCAAACTACCACTTTCAGATTCTTGTCGGCTTCTGCACGGTGGAGTGAATACAATTTGAAGTTGATCATTGAGAAGGTGATTTAAAAATTATCTTTAGGACTTTGAGAATTCCTTCAAAAGCCATTGCCTGACACTCTGCAACATAATGTGCTGATCATGAAATTTACTCTCTTGACGTTTCGGCTAGATACTCTAGCTGCTGTTGCTATGTCCACTGTTGAGGTTACCACACCAACCAGTGCCTGCAGGCACGCAAACTGCAGGCACGCAAACTGCAGGCACACAAAGCCTTGAATTCCTGTGAATTCGTATTTCAATTCTTACCTACATTAGGTGGTTCCTACTGAGCCCACTGGCCCTACAGATCAAGCAACCACACACACACCTGACAAATGCAAATGCTAAAATATGAAGATGAGTTGAATCATAATTAGGTCCCACTCTGCAGTAATTGGCCTCATATATACCTGCCATTCTGATATTGATGCTTTCTATTGTGGCATTTTAAGCATTTAGAGCAATGAAAGAACTATGTGTGGAATGTACCTTCTACTTGCTCACAGAGATAGAGTAGCATTTATCATTGGAGGAAATGATGTTCTCTCTATTTTCTCCCAGAATTTCTCATAAGAGATGTTGTGCAAGCGCTCCATGACTGATCTTGATTTTGCTCACAGAGATAGAGTAGCATTTATCATTGGAGGAAATGATGTTCTCTCTATTTTCTCCCAGAATTTCTCATAAGATATCTTGTGCAAGCGCTCCATGACTGATCTTGATTTTCTAAACTTGCTCTTTTTCTGTACATGTTTAAAAAAACAATATGATTGGTACACTTGTTATCTAGTTTGTTTTTTTGTTGTTGTTGCCCTTGTCGGTGGCAGGTGGAGTGGGTTGAGGGGTTAAGGGGGTCTCCCCCATATTGAAAGGTTAGGGGCCTAATTTAGCAGCCTAATTGACCCTTACTTGCACTCTCGTTTAGTAATTTGAACCTAGTCACTCAAAAAGAGGTTTAGACTACAGCTCGTCTTGTTTTGTTTTTTGAGTTCCTAATTCAATATTCCTGTTCTAATAATGTGCATGTTGCATCACATGTTAATGCTAGTTAGTAAAGGCTGAAGGCAAGCAACTCTGAGGGAGGTGGTAAAAGCAAACTGCCAGATACTGAGACACTGGAGCCAACCAACAGCAATTCAGTCTACTTCCACCTACTTCCACTGTTTACGTAATATATCAGTCTTAATCTGGGAGCTGTACTGATGTCCAAAAATGATTCCAACCATTTCACCAGGATTTTGTTGGTGCATGGATTAAAGGTGCATGGAGGGGGGAGGAGAGACCGAAGGTTTATTGGTGTGTGGATTAACAAACTGAGTTTTTCAAGCATGGGCTTCTTTTCATTATTTTTACAAAGTGTAAACTGCATTTATTCTGATAGCTTGTTTCAAGTTGGGGCTTTCCCCTCGGATTTTTGCAGTTCTTGCCTAGGCATATTTGACCTCGTAAGTGGGCTGGCATCATGAATGAGCTCTGGCGTTCAATTGGTTTAAAAAAAACACATGATAGTTGGCGAGAGAAGCATCCTCATGAGAGTTGGACGAAAAACTTGAATGTGCACAAGACATGTATGTATGTATGTTTGTATCTATGTATGTATTCACTGGATGTTCACTAGGAACGGGACACCTGTCTTAAATAATGCGGGCTTACATTCAGCGTGCAGGCTTACATTCAGCGTGTACATTCAGCATGTAGGCTTACATTCAGCGTGCAGGCTTAGATTCAGCATGCAGGCTTACATTCAGCGTGCAGGCCTACATTCAGCATGCAGGCTTACATTCAGCGTGCAGGCCTACATTCAGCATGCAGGCTTACATTCAGCGTGCAGGCCTACATTCAGCATGCAGGCTTACATTCAGCATGCAGGCTTACATTCAGCATGCAGGCTTACATTCAGCGTGCAGGCCTACATTCAGCATGCAGGCTTACATTCAGCATGCAGGCTTACATTCAGCATGCAGGCTTACATTCAGCATGCAGGCTTACATTCAGCATGCAGGCTTACATTCAGCATGCAGGCTTACATTCAGTGTGCAGGCTTATATTCAGCGCTTACATTCAGCATGCAGGCTTAGATTCAGCATGTAGGCTTACATTCAGCGTGCAGGCTTACATTCAGCATGCAGGCTTACATTCGCATGCAGGCTTACATTCAGCGTGTGGGCTTTTATGCCCCAGACTGAAGCTCAGGGACATTAAACAGTTATGTGTTGTAGTGAATGCGTGTTGTATACAATCAAAATTGTATCATGTTCATGTCAGCCTTGATTTCTGTTTTCATCCTTAGTTTCTTGTATGTATATGCAAACTAAACCCAACACGAACCCTGCACACACACACACATTATTTCCTTATTTGGTCATTTTTAGTAGCTCTGCTGGAGCCTATAAAAGCGCCAGCTGAGCACGTGACTAGTCAGTTCTGTCTTGCTGTTCTACTTTTAACCTACTTTTTACTATAAGGAATAAAAACCTTATCTCTTGGGAGAAGGGGGTAGTAAGACTCGACTCTGGTGGCAGCATACCTACCACTCTGACTGGATTGGCTCGTTGAGCTCAAGTTGGGTGTGTAGCATACGTTGGGGCAAGATTGTTCCCCAACACAGGCTTACATTCAGCATGCGGGCTTACATTCAGCGTGCAGGCTTAGATTCAGTGTGTAGGCTTACATTCAGCATGCAGGCTTACATTCAGCATGCAGGCCTACATTCCGCATGCAGGCCTACATTCAGCGTGCAGGCTTAGATTCAGCATGTGGGCTTACATTCAGCGTGCAGGCTTACATTCAGCATGCAGGCTTACATTCAGCGTGTGGGCTTACATTCAGCGTGTGGGCTTACATTCAGCATGCAGGCTTACATTCAGCATGCAGGCTTACATTCAGCGTGCAGGCCTACATTCAGCATGCAGGCCTACATTCAGCATGCAGGCTTACAATCAGCGTGCACACTAAATCATTATTTGGCGGTAACACATTTATATGTTTTAGCTTCTTTTTATTGGCAACTGGCATTTCCCCTCTTCATTAACCTTTGTACTATGAACTAGGCATATAATTGTTGGCAGTAGTTATAAATTGGACCAGATTTTTTGGTGGAGTGCTTGGACAGGTCCTCAAGTGATGACTCTGACAATGACTTCTAGAGCTATCTGGACGAGGGCATTTTTGTGGAGGAACACATTTTGCCAATGACATGTGATTTGTTTTCAAGAGAATTAGAAGACAAATTCAAGCCGAGGGACATATTGAAACCTGTTCTGTGTGGAGAGTCGCTTTTCCTAAAAGCAGCCAATGGTGAAGATTATCACAGTGCGTTGCAAAGTGTCGAAGACTCTGGTATTGCAGATGACTTCAATTTCATACATTTGAAGATACAGCTTCTTCTACTGGTTGATGTAAAGTTATCAGTCCTGCATATGTTTTACCCTTTACCATGTGGCAGTAGCTGCCAGAAACTACTCTTCTCTGTCTCTCCTCTTGTTCCTTCTGTGTCTTCTCTTGAAGCTTATATCCTACCTGCTCTTTTAAGAGCCAGACCTTCTTTCCACTTCTTCTGGAATTACTTCATTTGTATTTTTTTCTTGTCAGCCGTCTCTCTCTAACTCGTGGACATTTCTTCTATAACGCTCATTGTCATATCCGCTGTGATTGTCATCATTTGTCCCATTTATACTCTCCTAGTTTAGCTAGTGTAGGCTGCCTACTGCTACTTGTGTCTGGTGACATGAAAACTAACCCAGGTCCTAGTACCTACTGCTGATGTCGTCAAGTGTGTGTATAGTGTTAGTTCTGATGAGAATGTGAAATCTGCTCCAGTTGGTCTCACTACACTTGTGATGGTATTCCCATCTCGCTTGCACAATCTTATCCATTTATCTACCCCCATTGCGTAAAGGATTCTGTCTCTATCTCTTTCACCCTGGTCACCCAATTTCAGACGCTGGAAGACAGCTTCCAAGCCCTTATGCTGTCACTCCAAAACACCTCAGTAGACGTATCACCCACCACTGTTCAGGCTGAATTGAATACCAAGAAAAAGTTGATTTCCTCCTTTTCATCAGCCATCCCAGCTTCTAATTCTCCACCCAATTCTTCCCCCCCCCCATTTTCCTAACTCAACTTCCTCAACTGTAAGTGTTGATATAATCCATCCTCCAAAATTGTCTGTTTCTCCAGTTTCCTCTCCAGTTTCCCCTCTTCCTGCACGTGGTCCACTACACCTTGTCACTAAGTGTAACTCCTTCAACTATTCCACTTCCAATATTCTTCATCAAAGAATTTTTTATCGTCTTGCCTTCCTCCAAAGCCTCCAAACAGAGGCTCGTCGTACTTCTTAGAAACCTCCTCTACTACCTACTCCCATTTATCCCTTTCCACCGCAAGGGCATCTACGAGATCACAATCCCACTCTCCACTCAACCCTCCTCTACTGCCTACTCCATCCCTTACCTACCCAAGTGTTTCCCCCTCATATAAGAGATTGGCACCCTTCACCTGGCATCAACAATGGAAGCCCCCAACAAAACCATTTGCCTTCAGGCCCACCACAAAACACCCCTCTACCCCAATCATCCCCCCCACCAGTCCTCAGCAACTCACCTCACATCTTCATCTTTCCTCCCTCTTCTGGGTCTACTTTTATCTCTTCACATCTCCTGCCATTTCTCCCCAGCTATCAACCCCATCTAAAGAAACCATGAAGGACCTAAACCTTAACTTCAAAGACCAAAATCTCTCTTTTAAAGCCTCTTCTGTCTAATTCCACCTCTCGCTTCACCAGCCGATCTCTTAAGCTGCTTTCTTTCAATGTCCACAGTCTCTTATATAAATTAGATGAGCTGTCTCTACTCTGCAACACTTATCTTCCCGACCTTGTTTGTGTGATGACACTTGGCTCTCACCAGACATTCTTAATAGTGAGATTTCTTTACCTAATTTTCAAATTTTATCGGTAGATAGAAATCATCACGGTGGTGGTGTTGCTATTTATGTACACTCTTCTTCACATGCTGTTCCTTTGAACCTCCATAGTAGTTTTACGTTTGGAGCTTTTTATAGACCTCCTTCTTTAAATGATGTATCTCTCCTTTCAGACACTCTAAGTGCTCTTTTGCACAATGTGCTCTCTGGCCTTGTGATATAATCAGGAAAAGGAATTGCTTCAGAACATTAGGCTCTTATCATCTTAAAACTCCAACACAGCAAACAAGATGACAATCACAATCAGATAAGGTAAGGTAACTAAAAATGACCACGTGCAGAAAAGGGAGGGAAGGAAAAATGGGAAATGAAAAACATTTGACAAAGTTATCATAACAGGCCTGATCCTTACTGGAGACTTTAACATCAATGTTGATGTGTCCTACTCATCTCTGCCTCTATCTCTTCAACTTTCTGCACTCTCTGATTTATTCTCCTAAAAGCAAGTCATGTCCTCTCCCACACACACCTCTCATTCTGTATCATAGACCTTGTCTTTGTTCCATCCCATGTTCATGCTTCTTTGGTTCTGCCACCCATATCCTCCTCTGATCATAATAGTATCTTAACAGAAATCATCCTTCCTTCTCTCCTCCCTATTAGAAAGTGTACCAAGTGGTAGTATCATCTCGCTGCCTTTGACAGAGCTGCTTACCTACTTTCCTTGGGATCAACTCCTTTCTTCAGATGTTGATTTCTCCTGGAAAGATAGATTTTCAGAAGTCATCAGCTTGTGTGTCCCCTCTAAATTTATCTCACCCTCTTCTTGCCATCCTTAGATTGATAATAGCCCTTCAACAATAAATAATAATTATGTGCTAAAAATCTAGATTCACCTGCTCTCATCGCTTGCTTAGAAACATCATCTCATCTACTATAAGAAATAAACGCATTCACTTCTACTCTTCTTTGTCTCTCATCTGTCCCCATCTGGAGTACTGTTCTTTTCTCTGGGACCCTCAATCATTCCTCCATCTTTCTTCTCATCTTGAGAGAATACAATACTTTGCATGTAAATTATGTTGTAAACAATGGTCCCTCGGACTACACTTCTCTTCTCACTAAGCTTCATCTTCCATCTCTATCCTCTCATTGCCGTAATGCCAAACTCATCTTTTTCATTCACAATAACATAGATTTTTCCATCCTCACCATGCCAACCAACTCCCTGCTACAACCTCCAATCCTTCCACCCCAGTAATCATCTGCTAATCCCTTACAGAACTCAGTCTGCTTACCTTTCACTTTTCCCTACTACTACTAGGCTCTGGAACTCTCTCCCCAATTACATTAAAGAAACTAATTCACTTGGACAATTTAAGCAATATATTGAACACCCCTTATCATAAACTACTTAACTATAATCAACTTAATATATTCCTCATGTATTTGTCTTATTTTACTCTTCATATTAGCCTCTTGGCTATGGAGTATGATCTTTTTCCATAAAAATATGTTATATATATATACATATGTATGTGTATATATATAAAGCAGGGCCAGACTGAGGGAATAAAACAACAAGTGCAGGATATTGCTCCTCATATATACAAGTAGTTCTCTCCCTATGTTGCTCAATGTGGTCTACTCTCACAACATTGGGTGGTGGCTCCATGCATGTTCAGCAATGGTAGACTTCCTCAGTTCACCTTTCTTGTAGATATCCCCATTGTTTCTCAGATGTAAACCTTCCCACAGCTTAGAGACAATCTTTATAGTCATGTGGCCTGATTGGACCCAGAAGTTGAATCCCCCCTCCCCCCAGAAGTTGAATCCCCCCTCCCCCCAGAAGTTGAATCCCCCCTCCCTCTACACACACGCACATGAATGCACACACACATACAACACACACACACACCTGATGTCCTCATCAAGGCAAGCTAAAGGAGGAGGCTTAATTAAGAGGGGGGGAAGGTATCTTTTTTGACATGCTTTTTCCTCTCCTCCTTCCCTAAGTGACTCATTCGAAGCCAAGTGGATGAAGGGTACTTGGAAGCCATTGTTGGTCCTAGGTCACTCTCCCTGTTCAGTTCACTTTGTGTGTCATTTACCTCCCTGGCTCTGTCATAGAGGCTCCTGACAAACTCCCTTTGATGAGTACCAGATGATGTGACCCATAGTGAAAGTGTGTGTGAGTGTGTGTGTGTATGTGTGTGTTTCACTGCTTTGGGGTCTAGCATATCATTCTCTCCTCTCCTATGTAGTAAGCAGTTGAGGAAAGCCAGCTGGCCGTTCCTCTCCAACTCTATCGTGAACTTGATGCTTGATGTGTTCAGGTGGTTAAGAATCTTGTCTTCCATCCCACTTTTGACAATGCAGTATTTACACATTTCTTCCATAGGACAGGTTTTGTTAGTGCAGCAGACTGCAAGGGCTTAGAACTCCATATACAAATTGGCCACTATGGCAGAGATAGGGAGCGCCCATAGTGGTTTCCTTTCTCCGTTCAATAAACTCTCTCCCTCCCCATCTGAATCTGACTGGCTGACAGTGAACCACTAGAGCTAGCTGGCAATAGGCGTACTTCATTGCCACATTATGCATGAGCCAACCCAACCCAAAGCAATAGCATGGCATGCACATTTAGGCATAGATCTGCTCTGATTGTTGACATCTTGCACTTTCTGCCTGAAAGCATGTGAAGTGGGCAAAATCCGTGCATCACATGGCAATGCACATGACTTGACAGGTCTGTCCTGCATCACATGATGACACCATGTGCATTGTTAGATTGCATTGCTCTAGCCATTGCCCTAGCCCTAGCTACTACACTGGTCCTCGCCCTATGGGTCTAACTAATGGGCCTAATCCTAGCTGAAGTTCTAACCAAGCATTGCTCTAGCCATTGCCCTAGCTACTACACTGGTCCTCGCCCTATGGGTCTAACTAATGGGCCTAATCCTAGCTGAAGTCCTAACCAAGCATTGCTCTAGCCATTGCCCTAGCTACTACGCTGGTCCTTACCCTATGGGTCTAACTAATGGGCCTAATCCTAGCTGAAGTCCTAACCAAGCATTGCTCTAGCCATTGCCCTAGCCCCAACTACGACCCTGGCCCTCACTCTAGCAGGTATCCTGGGACTAGCTGAAATCCTAACCTAGCATTGCTCTGGATATCCAGCATTAATGATGTCATCATAATGATGTAGTGGCAGGATTATGCCATGGGCAAGCAATCCTAACCTGTATTATCTAATTTTACTTGTTTCCTCACACATTACAATATCTCCACTCATAACTTTACTACCCATTCACTCATAACTTTACTACCCAAAGACTCCAAACTGTGCAGTACTAATGCATTTCTCTATTCTGAAAATCACTCAAAAATCAGTAAAAGGTTATCAAAGCCATAAACTCACTAACCCGTACCCCCAAGATCGAGTTTAGCCGAGCCGAGTCAGCAAGTGCTGCATGTTTTTACACCAAGAAGCGATCAATTGGTTTTCTCAGAAGTTTATTCTTGTGACAATAGTTAACAGCACAGACCTTCAACAAAACCAGTTAGCTATTTATTTGATGCATGCGTCTCTATGAATAGGGCATGTGTATAATTTAGTAATAAACTTGACATTTATGATCGGTTGATATGTTGTTACAGTATACAAGTGACTTCTTGTAAGTGACTTCTTGTAAGTAGAAAATGGGAATAAGTGTTTTTTTTATGTTATGATTGGGGGAAAAAATTAAATACAGTAGTCACAAATACAGGATCATTTAAATGTCTGTGGTAAAATATTGCAGTAAATTCGTTTTTCATAATTAGTCATCCCATTTGTTAAAAAAAAATATTGGGGGGGGGGGGGGGTCATGTCTCTGTATTCATCTCTTTTTCCGTTCTTCTGGTCACATAACTTGCGTATAATAGCTGCATTCGTAGACACCAAATGTTCCAATGCACATCCATGACAAACGTGTCTCGATTGTGAAATAAAGTCATTGGGATTGATCAGCTGATGGGTGTTGTTGATGACACACTAACGCACGTGTTGATATATAAGGATAACCCGCGCTCAGTTCTGCTGTTTGTTTTGTGGAGTCCATGCCCCTGGCCAACTTTAGCGAGTCAAAAGCAGGCTGTAGCTGTCTACCGAAACATCTGCGGTTAGGTTGGAAGTTATCTAGTGTAACTGTTATCAAGTCTTGACAGACACTGTAGCTGAGCCTACATGGGTGCAGTCAACAATAGCAACAAGGCATTGATTTTTGTGTAGTGGACGATGAGGTGTATTAGAGTCAACAATATACAGCAGGTATTTAAAAGCCCTGGGGACTCTGAAGCTCTGACTTTGGTAGTCATCACAACTGCTCAACTGTAAACAACTGAGCTACAAAGGAACAAAGTAAAACAACTTGACAACAGATATTTTAAAAAACATTTTAAAAAACAGCAAAAACAGGATTGACCTGATTAAAAACAACAACAACAACGTAAACAAGATTGCATCCATGTACAACCAGTTTGATGACCCTTTACCATCATGCACACCAGCTTGTTTAGTTCCTTGACCTATGTTCTACAAGTTCTGGTCATCTCTATGTCTATTAATGTTCTACAAGTTCTGGTCGTTTCTGCGTCTATTAATGTTCTATAAGTTCTGGTCATCTCTGCGTCTATTAATGTTCTATAAGTTCTGGTCATCTCTGTGTCTTTGTGTCATCATTTTCATTTACTGTCGTATGTAATTTTGTCACATGACCTCTTTAGTCGATCAAAACATGTCAATTGGAAGGTGCATGGACATATTGTAAAAATAATGCACGCACAGAGCTAGCTACGTGTAGCCATCAAGTCTGCAATGAAGAAGATGAGGCTCATGGCCAGCAATTGAGGCAAACAAGTCGATGGCCTTGTCTGGCATTTCACAGTCATAATAAATAAATAAAAGTTTAATGTGCATCATTCGCTAGTCAGAAAAATTGAAGCCTTCCTTGCCCTTGGTAAAAACTGGAAGGTGCAGTCTCCATGCCATCATTCCCACCAAGTTAGAAATAAATAACTGCATTTGGTTAGTTTCCTGCAAATTTCTTCTTCACCATTAAGTTTCGCAAATCAGAGTTCGATGTGCAGAGAATAGGTTAACGATCTGGCTCTGAGACTAGCCCCACTCTCTTTCCTTGTCTAGCTATAGCCTGATAGAAGACTAGCAGAGACATTTGTATATTATGTGCAACATGTGTCTTTAATAATTAATTAAAGCAGTAATTAATTAATCAAACAACTAATTAGCCTGTTAATTAATTAATATAACTAATCTTATTTTATTTGTGGGAAAGTTAAAATGCACAGCTACAATGCACAGCTATAATTATTTCCTTCCTATCATCTCTCCATTGCTTGTTGAGTGATTATTAAATAATATATATATACTAGACCAGGAAAATGATAGACAAAAACTGATGAACTCTTAGTTGACATAATATACTATATATATACTAACTAGACCAGCAAAATGATAGATAAAAACTGTTCAATGAACTCTTAGTTGCATTACAATAACCTTCTATTACAATAACCTTCTCAATAATCAACTTGAAATTCAAGTTTATTATTGAGGTTATTGTAATTTGAATATAAATATATAATATTAGTTATAAATGTTTGTAAAATAATGCATACTTATTATTATTGCTTAAATTTTATATTGTGTTAAAATTATTGTGTTAAAATTAATAATAATTATATATATTTTTAGTCAACTACATTTAAAATCACCTTCTCCTTCAAATTTTATTCCTTCGACGTTTCAACTAGATGCTCTAGTTTTCATCCGGAATAATGAGATGCTAAGACTCGCGTGAGCCTGTTATATACCAGTAGCTAGCTTCACCACGTGCCCGTTGCCTAGCACACACCAGATGCAATAATAATAATAATAATAATAATAATAATAATAATAATAATAATAATAATAATAATAATAATAATAATAATAATAATAATAATAATAATAATAATAATAATAATAATAACAAAAAATAATAAATAAATAGATAAAATAATTAAATGAACAATAAATAAAAATGCACATAAACAATAAATAAATAACTATCTATTAATTAACTCAAGGGGCTGTAATTATTTTATTCATTAACTTCTCACTATTGCTTGTTGAGTCATTACTAAAATATATACTAGCCTAAAATATATACTAGCAGGAAAATATACAACAGATTTGACCACATGCAAGTGGATATGGACTGATGGTCTATTGTCTTTGTAGTAGTACACTTGAACTATACCGTGTGACTGATGTCCTGTACTAACATACAGAGTACACCAGCAAAGTTCAAGTTTGTTCATCTTCACTATTGCCAGGTATATAATGATGTCACTTCACAACTACACTTGTGCTGACATAACAGGAACTAGAGCAGCCTCTGCTGCAACATTTGTGCTAGTGTCTGGAATAAGAGCATTAGCATGACCAGTGGCATAGATGACCCTTTACCATCTTATCCAAGGGTTGTGATTACCATCACTGTAGGGTTCAGCTTTCAAATTTAGGCAGTGACGCAGAAGCAGGAATTACACTAGCCTGCGTTTTTAATTATCTCATGTGTCTACATGCATGCTGTATTACATGTGTCTACATGCATGCTGTATTACATGTGTCTGGGAACAAGACTTCACATGTCTACATGCATGCTGCATGGAAAACAAGACCTCATGTGTCTACATGCATATATTATGTGTCTGGGAGCAAGACCTCATGTGTCTACATGCATGCTGTATTACATGTGCCTGGGAACAAGACCTCATGTGTCTACATACATGCTGTATTACATGTGCCTGGGGACAAGACCTCATGTGTCCACATGCATGTATTATATGTGTCTGGGAGCAAGACCTCATGTGTCTACATGCATGCTATATTACATGTGTCTGGGAACAAGACCTCATGTGTCTACATGCATACTGTATTACATGTGTCTGGGAACAAGACATCATGTGTCTACATGCATGTATTATATGTGTCTGGGAGCAAGACCGCATGTGTCTACATGCATGTATTATGTGTCTAGGAACAATACCTCATGTGTCTACATGCATGTATTATATGTGTCTATGAATATTGTTTATTGAACACATTCAAACAGGATACAAAAACTACAAAGCAAAACACAAATATGCCTCAACATTTGCAATATTATATCTAACACCCACTAACATTAACTACTAACATTAACTATATTATATCTAACACAACTATGCCTCTAACATTAACTATATTTTATATTATATCTAACACAAATGTGCCTCTAACATTAACTATATTATATCTAACACAAATATGTCTCTAACATTAACTATACATTAACTATAATTATTATATCTAACACAAATATACCTATATATATCTAACCTGCAATTCATATCATGGATGAGCTAGATAAGGGATTACAGTAACTAGGGCAGTAACTAGGGTTATGGTAACTAGCTCTGTTGGGTACGTGTTTCGCATAGTGACCAGTTGCTTTGCTAAAGGGACTGACTCTATGGTCAATGGGAGAGCAGGTGAGACTGCTCTTATGCAAACCCATAATGTGACCTCCTAGGACTATATATATATACCACCTCCTGATTTAGCCCACAAATGGGGCTCCTGCGATTGAGCATACAATGTCCCAAATTATTCCTGTAATATACCTCCCCTGTGACTGTGTCCCACAATATTCTCGCATGTGATAATATGGTCCTCTTTAATTAAGCCCACAATGTGCTTCCTCTGTGATTGAGCCCATAATGTGTACCTCCTGTGATTGAACCCACAATGTGCCTCCCCTGTGATTAATCCCACAATGGCCTCCCCTGTGATTAAGCGTACAATGGCCTCCCCTGTGATTAATCCCACAATGGCCTCCCCTGTGATAAATCCCACAATGTGCCTCCCTATGATTAATCCCACAATGGCCTCCCCTATGATTAATCCCACAATGGCCTCCCCTATGATTAATCCCACAATGGCCTCCCCTGTGATTAAGCCCACAATGGCCTCGCCTGTGATTAAGCCCACAATGGCCTCCCCTGTGATTAATCCCACAATGGCCTCCCCTGTGATTAATCTCACAATGGCCTCCCCTATGATTAATCCCACAATGGCCTCCCCTATGATTAAGCCCACAAGGCCTCTCCTGTGATTGAGCCCACAATGGTCCCCTGTGATTGAGCCCACAATGTGCCTCCCCTATGATTGAGCCCACAATGTGCCTCCCCTGTGATTGAGCCCACAATGTACGTCCCCTGATATGTGCCTCCCCTGTGATTGAGCCCACAATAGTCCCCTGTGATTGAGCCCACAATGGTCCACTGTGATTGAGCCCACAATGTGCCTCCCCTATGATTGAGCTCACAATGTGCCTCCCCTGTGATTGAGCCCACAATGTACGTCCCCTATGATATGTGCCTCCCCTGTGATTGAGCCCACAATGGTCCCCTGTGATTGAGCCCACAATGGTCCCGTGATTGAGTCCACAATGTGCCTCCCCTATGATTGAGCCCACAATGTGCCTCCCCTGTGATTGAGCCCACAATGTACGTCCCCTATGATATGTGCCTCCCCTGTGATTGAGCCCACAATGGTCCCCTGTGATTGAGCCCACAATGGTCCCCTGTGATTGAGCCCACAATGTGCCTCCCCTATGATTAAGCCCACAATGTACCTCCCCTGTGATTGAGCCCACAATGTACGTCCCCTATGATATGTGCCTCCCCTGTGATTGAGCCCACAATGGTCCCGTGATTGAGTCCACAATGTGCCTCCCCTATGATTGAGCCCACAATGTGCCTCCCCTGTGATTGAGCCCACAATGTACGTCCCCTATGATATGTGCCTCCCCTGTGATTGAGCCCACAATGGTCCCCTGTGATTGAGCCCACAATGGTCCCCTGTGATTGAGCCCACAATGTGCCTCCCCTATGATTAAGCCCACAATGTACCTCCCCTGTGATTGAGCCCACAATGTACGTCCCCTATGATATGTGCCTCCCCTGTGATTGAGCCCACAATGGACCCCTGTGATTGAGCCCACAATGTGCCTCCCCTATGATTGAGCTCACAATGTGCCTCCCCTGTGATTGAGCCCACAATGTATGTCCCCTATGATATGTGCCTCCCCTGTGATTGAGCCCACAATGGTCCCCTGTGATTGAGCCCACAATGGTCCCCTGTGATTGAGCCCACAATGGTCCCCTGTGATTGAGCCCACAATGGTGCCTCCCCTATGATTAAGCCCACAATGTACCTCTCCCATGATTGAGCCCACAAGTATCTCCCCTGTGATTGAGCCCACAATGGTCCCCTGTGATTAATCCCACAATGTGCCTCCCCTATGATTAATCCCACAATGGCCTCCCCTATGATTGAGCCCACAAGTACCTCCCCTATGATTGAGCCCACAATGTACGTCCCCTATGATTTGTGCCTCCCGTGATTGAGCCCGCAACGTGACCCCAGTGCATGCATAACCCTACTGGTGTGAACCAGTGACTAGCCTTGTGCTCATCCAAGCTGTATGCACATTTGTTGCAGCACTGCTGCCTCTCATATGGAGACATGTCACTGGCGGCCATACACGGAATCAATATTCATATGCTTAAATGTGGTGAGCATATATTGGAATGCAAGTTCAATGTTGACAACGTGTCAGATAAGAACTCAGTCAAGCATTAGGCAACCTGCATATATACTAGACAGTTATGGAAACATAAATAAATTATACAGTTTCTGCAAATGTCTTGTGCAGACTAAAAAAATAAAAAATAAATAAAAATCATTCAACCCCCTCCTTAATATTAGACAAGATGAACGTGATCACATCCCGAGTGAAGCTGTTGTCACCGTCAAGCAGATTCTCGTTCATAATAAAGTGATCGTGTTCTGGTAAGGTCAGGTTCGTGCTGGCCGCGCCTACTGACAGCAAACCCTGCAGTGACATACAACAATAGTTCTGTATCATTCCTGATGAAGGCTAGAGCATCTAGTCGAAACGAGTAAATCTCACGTTGAGAAGGTCTGTGTTATGTCAACTGAGAGTTTGTTGAGAATGGTTCCGTAGTTGTGTGTGGTAGATTCATAAGCTTTAAATAGTTCAAAATGTGCCCTCCTCACTGACCCAACACCAATATACCAGGTGCCCTCCCCACCAACCCAACACCAATATACCAGGTGCCCTCCCCACCAACCCAACACCAATATACCAGGTGCCCTCCCCACCGACCCAACACCAATATACCAGGTGCCCTCACTACCGACCCAACACCAATATACCAGGTGCCCTCCCTACCGACCAAACACCAATATACCAGGTGCCCTCCCCACCGACCCAACACCAATATACCAGGTGCCCTCCCCACTGACCCAACACCAATATACCAGGTGACCTCCCCACTGACCCAACACCAATATACCAGGTGCCCTCCCTACCGACCCAACACCAATATACCAGGTGCCCTCCCTACCGACCCAACACCAATATACCAGGTGCCCTCCTCACTGACCCAACACCGGTGCCCTCCCTACTGACCCAACACCAATATACCAGGTGCCCTCCCCATGACAACACCAATATACCAGGTGACCTCCCCACTGACCCAACACCAATATACCAGGTGCCCTCCTCACTGACCCAACACCAATATACCAGGTGCCCTCCTCACTGACCCAACACCGGTGCCCTCCCTACTGACCCAACACCAATATACCAGGTGCCCTCCCCATGACAACACCAATATACCAGGTGCCCTCCTCACTGACCCAACACCGGTGCCCTCCCTACTGACCCAACACCAATATACCAGGTGCCTTCCCCACCAACCCAACACCAATATACCAGGTGCCCTCCCCACCGACCCAACACCAATATATACCAGGTGCCCTCCCCACTGACCAAACACCAATATACCAGGTGCCCTCCTCACTGACCCAACACCAATATACCAGGTGCCCTCCCCACCGACCCAACACCAATATACCAGGTGCTCTCCCCACTGACCCAACACCAATATACCAGGTGCCCTCCCCACTGACTCAACACCAATATACCAGGTGTTCTCCCCACTGACCCAACACCAATATACCAGGTGCCCTCCCCACCGACCCAACACCAATATACCAGGTGCCCTCCCCACCGATCCCCACTGACCCAACACCAATATACCAGGTGCCCTCCCCACCGACCCAACACCAATATACCAGGTGCCCTCCCCACCGACCCAACACCAATATACCAGGTGCCCTCCCCACCGACCCAACACCAATATACCAGGTGCCCTCCCCACTGACCAAACATCAATATACCAGGTGCCCTCCCCACTGACCCAACACCAATATACCAGGTGCCCTCCACACTGACCCAACACCAATATACCAGGTGCCCTCCCCACTGACCAAACATCAATATACCAGGTGCCCTCCCCACTGACCCAACACCAATATACCAGGTGCCCTCCCCACCGACCCAACACCAATATACCAGGTGCCCTCCCCACCGACCCAACACCAATATACCAGGTGCCCTCCCCACTGACCAAACATCAATATACCAGGTGCCCTCCCTACTGACCCAACACCAATATACCAGGTGCCCTCCCCACTGACAACACCAATATACCAGGTGCCCTCCGCACTGACCCAACACCAATATACCAGGTGCCCTCCCCACTGACCCAACACCAATATACCAGGTGCCCTCCCCACCGACCCAACACCAATATACCAGGTGCCCTCCCCACCGACCCAACACCAATATACCAGGTGCCCTCCCCACTGACCAAACATCAATATACCAGGTGCCCTCCCTACTGACCCAACACCAATATACCAGGTGCCCTCCCCACTGACAACACCAATATACCAGGTGCCCTCCGCACTGACCCAACACCAATATACCAGGTGCCCTCCCCACTGACCCAACACCAATATACCAGGTGCCCTCCCCACTGACAACACCAATATACCAGGTGCCCTCCGCACTGACCCAACACCAACCCCTTGTCACAAACAAGACATCTCTTTCACCAAATCATTCAGCCCCATCTCTCACAAAATTAATGCACTGTGCTGTGACCCCTCACAACGTCCCCACCTTCCCCCAGCCTGGTCTCTCTGTATTGCCACTCCTGCTGCTGCACTGCTTGCCTCCGATGAGCGATGTCAAGTGCTTGCCAGAACATTTCCTAGTGAGGGTAGCTACCTATAGAGCATGAATACTTGAGATGGCATTCTTGCCTGAATGTGTATGGCTTAGCCCTACAATAACCTTAACTATAGTCCCAGAATATTCTGACTCCTAGCCTTAGTCCTGGCCCTAGAATACCCCTAACCTTAATTGTAAGATCACTGTCCCTGGCAATGGTCCTACAACATCCTTAACTCAGAATAGCTCTAGCCCAGGCACTGGTTTCAGGATCCAGTCACTTGAGAAAATCTAAGTAATCGGGGAATCCTGGACGTCCAGGAAAAGTTATGGGAAACCCCTATGGACCCCAACCTGTGGATCACTCCTGTTCCCTGCATGTGCCATTTGCCCCCCCCCCCCCCCCCCCCCCCCCCCACACACACACCTCTGCTGCCTGCTCCAACTGGACTCACTAGAAGCTCCCACACCATCCTCCATCCTCACTCTACCTACTGACACTTCCCCCGTCACTCAGCTCAGTCCATACCACCAACCAAATAGAGCCAACACTAGAGACAATGGGTTGACTAGTTCACTAGTAATAACGCATTAGTGGCGAGCGAGGGTGTGATGAAGAGATCCGAGAGAGAAAGAAAAAACAAAGATTATTTTAGTTTGAAATCCTAGTCAGTATTGTTAACTTGCATTGCTCTAGCCATCATCCTGGCACTAGCATAGCTGAAGGCCTAACAGCATAGATCTGTACATCGTTGATTTCATCATGATGTCACAATGCTTGGGTTATGATGTGGGTAGCCATGCCTAACCCTCGCCCCGCGCCTAACCCTCGCCCCGCGCCTAACCCTCGCCCCGTGCCTAACCCTCGCCCCGCACCTAACCCTCGCCCCGTGCCTAACCCTCGCCCCGTGCCTAACCCTCGCCCCGCACCTAACCCTCGCCCCGCACCTAACCCTCGCCCCGTGCCTAACCCTCGCCCCGTGCCTAACCCTCGCCCCGCACCTTACCCTCGCCCCGTGCCCAACCTCGCCCCGTGCCTAACCCTCGCCCCGTGCCTAACCCTCGCCCCGCACCTAACCCTCGCCCCGTGCCCAACCCTCGCCCCGTGCCTAACCCTCGCCCCGCACCTGACCCTCGCCCCGTGCCCAACCCTCGCCCCGTGCCTAACCCTCGCCCCGCACCTAACCCTCGCCCCGCACCTAACCCTCGCCCCGCACCTAACCCTCGCCCTGTGCCTAACCCTCTCCCAACCCTCGGCCCATGCCTAACCCTCGTCCCGTGCCTAACCTGCCCATGAAAAGTCATCCATAGGTTTGTTTTTGTGTCATCTGCTTATGGACAGACACGACGAGCGGTGGTAAAGACATGACCTCCTCGGTGCAGGTAACGAAGCTAACGTAAGGAAGACAAAAACAGCAAGGATGATGCAATCGTTTACACCACACCCACCTCACAGCCAAACACACCCACCACATGATCAAGCCACACCCATATCATGGTCCTTTATGAATATACCAAGTACATGTAATATTTTTGATATTTGTGTTGTGTAATGATTATATAAGGTAAAGGGTCACAATTAAAGTGGATGTGTCTTTTCAATCTTTACTACTACTACTACTCCTTGTGTATTAAAAGACACACACACACATTTAAAAATAATCTAATTATACTACCCTGCTCTCGCCAATTGTTCATGCCCCACAATCACGACTTAGCATTACACAGTGTAACTCCATAGTTACCACCCCAGAACTACGAACCCATCAGTCAACCAAATGGCAAGTAAATATAGAATGGGTAAAGGGTCTTCACGAGATAAATCACCCCTCATATTTACTGCACAAGTGCGCACACGAAACACATTCGCCCCCTCTCCTTCACACGCTATTTTGTTAGCCGTTGCCTCAAGGTCTTCAATGAAATGTAACAAGTTTCGCTTTCTATTGAAGAGAAGCTGAAGATTTTGAAGGAAGTGGAGCAAGGCAGCGCACATACTTTGTCAGCCATAGATAGGGAGTGTGGGGTGGCAATGGAGCCGTAGTCAGGGAGTGTGGGGTGGCAATGGAGCCGTAGCCAGGGAGTGTGGGGTGGCAAGGGATACATTGCCAGGGAGTGTGGGATGGCAACGGAGCTGTAGCCAGGGAGTGTGGGGTGGCAAGGGAGCCGTAGCCAGGGAGTGTGGGGTGGCAACAGAGCCGTAGCCAGGGAGTGTGGGGTGGCAACGGAGCCGTAGCCAGGGAGTGTGGGGTGGCAATGGAGCCATAGCCAGGGAGTGTGGGGTGGCAAGGGAGCCGTAGCCAGGGAGTGTGGGGTGGCAACGGAGCCGTAGCCAGGGAGTGTGGGGTGGCAACAGAGCCGTAGCCAGGGAGTGTGGGGGGGCAACGGAGCCGTAGCCAGGGAGTGTGGGGTGGCAACAGAGCCGTAGCCAGGGAGTGTGGGGTGGCAATGGAGCCGTAGTCAGGGAGTGTGGGGTGGCAACGGAGCCGTAGCCAGGGAGTGTGGGGTGGCAATGGAGCCGTAGCCAGGGGGTGTGGGGTGGCAACAGAGCCGTAGCCAGGGAGTGTGGGGTGGCAACGGAGCCGTAGCCAGGGAGTGTGGGGTGGCAATGGA
Source organism: Cladorhizidae sp. MBARI D1340-BT2 (assembly GCA_028752905.1). Classification (NCBI taxonomy): domain Eukaryota; kingdom Metazoa; phylum Porifera; class Demospongiae; order Poecilosclerida; family Cladorhizidae; species Cladorhizidae sp. MBARI D1340-BT2. The sequence continues at coordinate 3,872,389 of JAQNBH010000016.1, read as the reverse complement.
GCCATAGCCAGGGAGTGTGGGGTGGCAACAGAGCCGTAGCCAGGGAGTGCGGGGTGGCAACAGAGCCGTAGCCAGGGAGTGTGGGTGGCAATGGAGCCGTAGCCAGGGAGTGTGGGGTGGCAACGGTGGCAGATATTGAGAAAGCGGAGAGATGGGTCATGAATTATGCTGCTGAACGTACTTCTAGTGAACTGCATTCTTGGCAGCAAAGAAGAGAGATGATTCCTAAACAGAAACACACACGACTGATCTCTTTAAATTTTGGTTCTAGTTAGTGCAACAGTGCAGACATACTTGGTGGTACTGTTACATGCCAGCCATTAGTACATGCATAGTTAGTGCATACAGTACAGACATACTTGGTGGTACTGGCTACATGCCAGCCATTAGTACATGCATAGTTAGTGCATACAGTGCAGACATACTTGGTGGTACTGGCTACATAACCAGCCATTAGTACATGCATAGTTAGTGCATACAGTACAGACATACTTGGTGGTACTGGCTACATGCCAGCCATTAGTACATGCATAGTGTATGGCATTGCATTTAGGTAAGTGTAGAGGTGAGAGAGTCTGGGAACAGCGAAAAAAGGTTGTAAATATCTGCACGAGTTAAATATTAAGTACATGTATTATTTAATATGCATGATATCATTATGATGTAATAGTTTCAGAGTTCCGGGAACTCATTTCCCCCCCCCCCCCCCCCCCCCCCCGAGCGGTTCGTAACTCTGAGTTCCACAGTATAACCTCATCGTCCGTGCCAACCTCAAAGTGACATCTTAACTGGTTGCGTGGTAGCAAAACATATTTACCGTGCTCTGCAAAAGGTTCAAGGCATGCTGGAAGTGCCTTTGTAGCTAAAACATCTGAAACCAGTTTAGTCGCTGCCAAAATGGGAGCTGCGTGGTTCATGAATTTGGGGAATTGCCATTTTGAAAAGCGGCTCAACTTTAACTAGAAAGTGTTACAGATTCTCTGATGTTATAAATTTGAAAGTGTTACAGATTCTCTGATGCTGTAATTTGAATATTTGAAAGTGTTACAGATTCTCTGATGCTATAACTTGAAAGTGTTACAGATTATCTGATGCTAATATAATGAAGTGTACAGGATATCGCACTACAAGATTGTCATTACACCCCACGTATTATAGTACTTCTCAAAGGGTACTCAAAGGGTGCAGGGTGCACAGCACATCAGACAGTTGATATTAGAAGCAGGAAGCTTTGTACAGCAGGTTGTCACTGCAACTCCAGTGGTGTGTGACACTACCAAATAAGCACTTTAATGGATTAATGATCCCAAGGGCTCCCCCCTCCCCCCCCTCCACACACACCCAGCCACCGTCTTTAATAATCTATGCCATGCCCAATGCAGAGCATTCACACACAATGCCAAAAATATTGTCTGATTCTTTCCTTGAAGACATCACCAGTGTGTACAACATTTGTCTGCCAAATAATCATCAATAATATTATTATTAATATTACTATTATTATTATTATTATTATTATTATTATTATTATTATTATTATTATTATTATTATTATTATTATTATTATTATTATTATTATTATTATTTCCTTCTCATAGACAAGATCCTAGACAAGATCCCTTGATAAGCTGCAGGCACTAGCAGAGAGACAGTGGTGCACTGGCAGAGAGACAGTGGTGCACTAGCAGAGAGACAGCGGTGCACTGGTAGAGAGACAGCGGTGCACTGGCAGAGAGACAGCGGTGCACTGGCAGAGAGACAGTGGTGCACTGGCAGAGAGACAGTGGTGCACTGGCAGAGAGACAGTGGTGCACTGGCAGAGAGACAGCGGTGCACTGGCAGAGGGACAGTGGTGCACTGGCAGAGAGACAGTGGTGCACTGGCAGAGAGACAGTGGTGCACTAGCAGAGAGATAGTGGTGTACTGGAAGAGAGACAGTGGTGCACTAACAGAGAGACAGTGGTGCACTGGCAGAGAGACAGTAATGCACTGGCAGAGAGACAGTGGTGCACTGGCAGAGAGACAGCGGTGCACTGGCAGAGAGACAGCGGTGCACTGGCAGAGAGACAGCGGCGCACTGGCAGAGAGACAGTGGCGCACTGGCAGAGAGACAGTGGCGCACTGGCAGAGAGACAGTGGCGCACTGGCAGAGAGACAGTGGTGCACTGGCAGAGAGACAGTGGTGCACTAACAGAGAGACAGTGGTGCACTAGCAGAGAGACAGTGGTGCACCAGCAGAGAGACAGTGGTGCACTAGCAGAGAGACAGTGGCGCACTGGCAGAGAGACAGCGGTGCACTGGCAGAGAGACAGCGGAGACAGTGGTGCACTGGCAGAGAGACAGTGGTGCACCGGCAGAGAGACAGTGGTGCACCGGCAGAGAGACAGTGGTGCACCGGCAGAGAGACAGTGGTGCACTGGCAGAGAGACAGTGGTGCACTGGCAGAGAGACAGTGGTGCACTGGCAGAGAGACAGTGGTGCACTGGCAGAGAGACAGTGGTGCACTGGCAGAGAGACAGTGGTGCACTGGCAGAGAGACAGTGGTGCACCAGCAGAGAGACAGTGGTGCACTGGCAGAGAGACAGTGGTGCACCGGCAGAGAGACAGTGGTGCACCGGCAGAGAGACAGTGGTGCACCGGCAGAGAGACAGTGGTGCACTGGCAGAGAGACAGTGGTGCACTGGCAGAGAGACAGTGGTGCACTAGCAGAGAGACAGTGGTGCACTGGCAGAGAGACAGTGGTGCACTGGCAGAGAGACAGCGGTGCACCGGCAGAGCACTACTAACAGAGAGACAGTAATGCACTGGCAGAGAGACAGTGGTGCACTGGCAGAGAGACAGTGGCGCACTGGCAGAGAGACAGTGGCGCACTGGCAGAGAGACAGTGGCGCACTGGCAGAGAGACAGTGGCGCACTGGCAGAGAGACAGTGGCGCACTGGCAGAGAGACAGTGGCGCACTGGCAGAGAGACAGTGGCGCACTGGCAGAGAGACAGTGGCGCACTGGCAGAGAGACAGTGGCGCACTGGCAGAGAGACAGTGGCGCACTGGCAGAGAGACAGTGGCGCACTGGCAGAGAGACAGTGGTGCACTAACAGAGAGACAGTGGCGCACTGGCAGAGAGACAGTGGCGCACTGGCAGAGAGACAGTGGCGCACTGGCAGAGAGACAGTGGTGCACTGGCAGAGAGACAGCGGTGCACTGGCAGAGAGACAGCGGTGCACTGGCAGAGAGACAGCGGTGCACTGGCAGAGAGACAGCGGTGCACTGGCAGAGAGACAGCGGTGCACTGGCAGAGAGACAGCGGTGCACTGGCAGAGAGACAGCGGTGCACTGGCAGAGAGACAGCGGTGCACTGGCAGAGAGACAGCGGTGCACTGGCAGAGAGACAGCGGTGCACTGGCAGAGAGACAGCGGTGCACTGGCAGAGAGACAGCGGTGCACTGGCAGAGAGGCAGCGGTGCACTGGCAGAGAGGCAGTGGTGCACTGGCAGAGAGGCAGTGGTGCACTGGCAGAGAGGCAGTGGTGCACTGGCAGAGAGACAGTGGTGCACTGGCAGAGAGACAGTGGTGCACTGGCAGAGAGACAGTGGTGCACTGGCAGAGAGACAGTGGTGCACTGGCAGAGAGACAGTGGTGCACTGGCAGAGAGACAGTGGTGCACTGGCAGAGAGACAGTAATGCACTGGCAGAGAGACAGTGGTGCACTGGCAGAGAGGCAGTGGTGCACTGGCAGAGAGGCAGTGGTGCACTGGCAGAGAGGCAGTGGTGCACTGGCAGAGAGGCAGTGGTGCACTGGCAGAGAGACAGCGGTGCACTGGCAGAGAGACAGCGGTGCACTGGCAGAGAGACAGCGGTGCACTGGCAGAGAGACAGCGGTGCACTGGCAGAGAGACAGCGGTGCACTGGCAGAGAGACAGCGGTGCACTGGCAGAGAGACAGCGGTGCACTGGCAGAGAGACAGCGGCGCACTGGCAGAGAGACAGTGGCGCACTGGCAGAGAGACAGTGGCGCACTGGCAGAGAGACAGTGGCGCACTGGCAGAGAGACAGTGGCGCACTGGCAGAGAGACAGTGGTGCACTGGCAGAGAGACAGTGGTGCACTAACAGAGAGACAGTGGTGCACTAGCAGAGAGACAGTGGTGCACCAGCAGAGAGACAGTGGTGCACTAGCAGAGAGACAGTGGCGCACTGGCAGAGAGACAGCGGTGCACTGGCAGAGAGACAGCGGAGACAGTGGTGCACTGGCAGAGAGACAGTGGTGCACCGGCAGAGAGACAGTGGTGCACCGGCAGAGAGACAGTGGTGCACCGGCAGAGAGACAGTGGTGCACTGGCAGAGAGACAGTGGTGCACTGGCAGAGAGACAGTGGTGCACTGGCAGAGAGACAGTGGTGCACTGGCAGAGAGACAGTGGTGCACTGGCAGAGAGACAGTGGTGCACTGGCAGAGAGACAGTGGTGCACCAGCAGAGAGACAGTGGTGCACTGGCAGAGAGACAGTGGTGCACCGGCAGAGAGACAGTGGTGCACCGGCAGAGAGACAGTGGTGCACCGGCAGAGAGACAGTGGTGCACTGGCAGAGAGACAGTGGTGCACTGGCAGAGAGACAGTGGTGCACTAGCAGAGAGACAGTGGTGCACTGGCAGAGAGACAGTGGTGCACTGGCAGAGAGACAGCGGTGCACCGGCAGAGCACTACTAACAGAGAGACAGTAATGCACTGGCAGAGAGACAGTGGTGCACTGGCAGAGAGACAGTGGCGCACTGGCAGAGAGACAGTGGCGCACTGGCAGAGAGACAGTGGCGCACTGGCAGAGAGACAGTGGCGCACTGGCAGAGAGACAGTGGCGCACTGGCAGAGAGACAGTGGCGCACTGGCAGAGAGACAGTGGCGCACTGGCAGAGAGACAGTGGCGCACTGGCAGAGAGACAGTGGCGCACTGGCAGAGAGACAGTGGCGCACTGGCAGAGAGACAGTGGTGCACTAACAGAGAGACAGTGGCGCACTGGCAGAGAGACAGTGGCGCACTGGCAGAGAGACAGTGGTGCACTGGCAGAGAGACAGTGGTGCACTGGCAGAGAGACAGCGGTGCACTGGCAGAGAGACAGCGGTGCACTGGCAGAGAGACAGCGGTGCACTGGCAGAGAGACAGCGGTGCACTGGCAGAGAGACAGCGGTGCACTGGCAGAGAGACAGCGGTGCACTGGCAGAGAGACAGCGGTGCACTGGCAGAGAGACAGCGGTGCACTGGCAGAGAGACAGCGGTGCACTGGCAGAGAGACAGCGGTGCACTGGCAGAGAGACAGCGGTGCACTGGCAGAGAGGCAGCGGTGCACTGGCAGAGAGGCAGCGGTGCACTGGCAGAGAGGCAGTGGTGCACTGGCAGAGAGGCAGTGGTGCACTGGCAGAGAGGCAGTGGTGCACTGGCAGAGAGACAGTGGTGCACTGGCAGAGAGACAGTGGTGCACTGGCAGAGAGACAGTGGTGCACTGGCAGAGAGACAGTGGTGCACTGGCAGAGAGACAGTGGTGCACTGGCAGAGAGACAGTGGTGCACTGGCAGAGAGACAGTAATGCACTGGCAGAGAGACAGTGGTGCACTGGCAGAGAGGCAGTGGTGCACTGGCAGAGAGGCAGTGGTGCACTGGCAGAGAGGCAGTGGTGCACTGGCAGAGAGGCAGTGGTGCACTGGCAGAGAGACAGCGGTGCACTGGCAGAGAGACAGCGGTGCACTGGCAGAGAGACAGCGGTGCACTGGCAGAGAGACAGCGGTGCACTGGCAGAGAGACAGCGGTGCACTGGCAGAGAGACAGCGGTGCACTGGCAGAGAGACAGCGGTGCACTGGCAGAGAGACAGCGGTGCACTGGCAGAGAGACAGCGGTGCACTGGCAGAGAGACAGCGGTGCACTGGCAGAGAGACAGTGGTGCACTGGCAGAGAGACAGTGGTGCACTGGCAGAGAGACAGTAATGCACTGGCAGAGAGACAGTGGTGCACTGGCAGAGAGACAGTGGTGCACTGGCAGAGAGGCAGTGGTGCACTGGCAGAGAGGCAGTGGTGCACTGGCAGAGAGGCAGCGGTGCACTGGCAGAGAGACAGCGGTGCACTGGCAGAGAGACAGCGGTGCACTGGCAGAGAGACAGCGGTGCACTGGCAGAGAGACAGCGGTGCACTGGCAGAGAGACAGCGGTGCACTGGCAGAGAGACAGCGGTGCACTGGCAGAGAGACAGCGGTGCACTGGCAGAGAGACAGTGTAGCAGAGAGACCAGTGTTTGCATTTTACCCGGGTAAAACCTATTTAACCCAAACCAGTGGGTAAAACCTGTGTTTTAGGTATTTTGCCCAGATTTTACCCCTACTTTACCTGGGTTTTTTACCTGGGTAAAACCCAGGTATTACCCAGTGATATAAAACACTTATTTGTAGCCCTGTCACAGCCCTGTCCCAGAGCCACAAGTGTCTGGGTGGTGGTGGACACAGGTCATCATTCACTGCAATTACAAAAATGAGAAATCCCAGAAACTCGTCCTCTGCCACAGACTCCTGCGAGGACCTCAGGAGATTGACTATTAAATCTGTTTAACTTGCATATCAATTGGACTTTAATCCCATGAATCTTGTTTAAATATCATTAAATAAAAAATATATACTCTAGTACACAACCTTGTCACTTGGTAAATAAATGCTGAGTGAAACACAGCTCCTGTTTTTGTCTAGTTCTTTACAGTTGCCATTTATTGAATGTCTTGCTTCCTGATTACAGAGTTAATTTCATATAATATCTTTATAGTTTATAATAAATCTATTGTGTGTATTATTTTATCCTGGGTCGATCCATGTTTGAGTACAACCCAGGTAAAAGCTATTTAACCCAACCCGGGTAAAAGGTATTTAACCCAACCCGGGTTAAACCCGGGTTACACCCAAGCCATGGGTAAAACCTGCAAACTCTGCTGAGTGCACTAGCAGAGAGACAGCGGCGCACCAGCAGACAGTGGTGATTAGCAAAGTAAGCACCCCTGGGAGCACCCTTGCACTGCACAACCTGCATGGCTGCAACCTTCCACAGCTACAAGGCCTTCCCAGTTCTTTGTTGGTGGAAGTGTGCTGGGTTGAAGCCAATGAAAGAGCAAGTACTTCAAGGTGCTACTTCAGGGGGTATCTACTTCAGGGGGTGGTGAAAATTAGTGGATCTTGTTCAGGGATCCACAATTACTCGCTCCGGTAGGTAATGGTCAGCATGGAGGTCTGGTCCTTCTAATTAAGTGCCATTACATTGGGTCAGCCATCTGAACTTTCACTAAAGTCCGCAAGGTCAGCACTAGTCCAGATTTTCTCCAATAGGGGACATCCCAAGAAGCGCTCCATTATTTCTACTGCACTTAAGTTCAACTGATTTGCTTTATGACCCTTGACCCATTGATTCAGAGTGGTATGATCACGACCAACTCACGTCCTTAGGCGGTCGAGGCATTTCCATTTGCCCCAGGCCGAGTCTGAACCAGCTGGAAGCTTTCTTTTGCCATAAGCTCCATTTTCAAAGGTAGTGAGAAGTCGATGAGTCTTTCTCCCCACACAGAGACACGAGCTTCACTTGTTGTTAAGAAGCTTCAAGGAGGACGTCTCACATTTTAAAAAGCTCCGGCTTGATTTAAGACGACACAGAGCAGGTTGCAACAAGGCGTAGGATGTCTTCCATATGATGTTTGCCACTGATGCTTAGCTGGCGATCTTCTGATGGCTGGTGGAGCTACCACTGGCTAGGATATATATGTAGACTATCAGTGTTGGTTAGTTTAAGGCAGCCTGCAATTACTCAGCCTGGCGTTAATCAAGAGCAAGGTCTACCTTCTTTACACGAGATCCTTCACATGCTGGGTTGGCATACTCAGCGATGGAATGTCAAGAGCTAGGGCGGTGGAAAGCAGAGCCTCCGGACTAACCTTGTTTTTTGTAAGCTCACCCCAAAAGTTGTTTTGCACTCGCAATTTTTCTTTCATCTTCTCAATATGGGTCTTGAAGGTGAGACAGCGATCGAGGGTGACTTCAAGATACCCTGGGTGCTCACAGTAGTCTAAAGTAGTTCCAGACCACATTGGCTATAGCTTGCGTTTGGTTTCACGGTTTCCTAGGTTAGAGGCACACAGTCTTTGATCGGTTAGCACGAAGATGATTATCTTTATGGTGCGGCGTTAATTAATTCATCTAGGGCACTGGATGACATTTATTCCACAACAGTAACTTCGATCTCTTGTGCAGTGACCCCCAGATCATCGGCAGGTGTCATTACTATGTGGTTGGTCATTTGTTGGTTTTTCTGGTTGTTGGGTGGCTTGGTCAGACTTTTGGAATATTTGTGGCCTGATTGAGAAATTCCACTCTGTCGAACCAGCAAGCTCATGTCCCAAAAGGATGCCAGTGGAAGTACCGAAGGGGGAACCGCTATCCCTGGCTAGCCCAGCTAAGGAGCCTAAACGAACAGAGAGTAGTAGAACATCGAGTACATATTTCCTCACCCAGCCTCTAAACAGCTTCAGGAGGAGGAACACCCAAGCCCAGGTCGTATTCTCCACCGAAGGCCAACCCTTTATGCTCCCTGAGAACCAACTGCGGCAATGTTTAATAGGATGTTTAATGGGAGAGATGCCAGCACACTCCCTTGGGGGAAGACCATTCTTGAGTCCACATCATCTGCTTCGTTTCCTCCTAACTCAACAAGGAAAAGCCTATCTTCCAACGCACTTTCTATCAGCTCATTTGGCGGAGGGCCTTTGCCACACCCAGACCATGCTGAGAAGACATTTGTGGTTCATGGTGCCGAACATATGCCTCTGAGTGATCAACACACACACAACACCATCTTCAATGTGGTGTGTGAGATGTTGAGGTTTGTTGTCAGTTTTTCAGGGGGGAGCAGGCCTGCTTGTTCCGGGATGAGGTGATCACGTATATCTGGTGCTGAATTAACTCTTAGAACCCGAGCGGCCGATTTTTCGGCCGATACGTAGAGACGTATATACCCGAGCGGCCGATTTTTCGGCCAGGGATTTCCCTTTTTTTTGTTTTTTGCATTTTCAAATATAATCATGAACACTTTTGATCATTTTCCTTCCAGGACCACAGGGTGGGAGGCATGCCTATATTAGGGAGCATAGGGTTCTAAGGGTTAATGTTCAAAGAGCTTGTAGATGCGACTTTGTAGTGCGATTGCCTCGTCTGATGCTTGATGATCTTTACCTAACAACACGAGCCATTTTCTTTGGGAGCTTATGCATTGTCAAGCAGCAATTTCCTTCGTTCAGGTCCGAAGTTCTTAATCTGCTCTGTTTGCAAATTGTCAAGGACAATTACTTTTCCTGGTTTTAAGGCTATAGACATTCCAGTTTCCAGCTCTATGGTAAAGGGTCTTTGTTGCACTTCTTTCCATCCAGCTCTACACTCCCTTCCATAGCAGCTGGCGTGCAATAACTTTGGGGTGTTGTGTAGTTGCTTTAGGATCACCATGAAGATAATGGAGTAAGGACATTGCTGTTCCTTGACGTTTCTATCAATGCAGTCCAGGTCTTTTGACGCTCTTGATAGATACATGGTGGATAGCTAGCCACCGGTATATAGCAGGCTCACGCGAGTCTTAGCGTCTCATTATTCCTGATGAAGGCTAGAGCATCTAATCAAAACGTCGAGAGAACATAATTTCAAGTTGATTATTGAGAAGGTTATTGTAAATACTTTCATTGTCCGGTTTGCATCAAATATGGTGACAAGTCATTAAGAGCGCACCAGTTTTCCTGGAAAGGCCAGGAATATGCTCCACTCTGCAGCCTCAGAGAATATACCATCATGCAGTCTTTCTTAACTAGTTCTGCAAACAAGTCATAGCTCACTGATGTTGGGTGCCGTATCTTCTGTTCCAGCTCAAACATTCCAGTCAACCTTTTTTTGTACAGTTATTAAGTGCCTTTTGAAAGGCACTTTGGTAGGTACAGCTGCTGCATTGGTAGGTGCAGCTGCTGCATTGGTAGGTGCAGCTGCTGCATTGGTTGGTGCAGCTGCTGCATTGGTAGGTGCAGCTGCTGCATTGGTAGGTGCAGCTGCTGCATTGGTAGGTGCAGCTGCTGCATTGGTAGGTGCAGCTGCTGCATTGGTAGGTGCAGCTGCTGCATTGGTAGGGACAGCTGCTGCATTGGTAGGGACAGCTGCTGCATTGGTAGGTACAGCTGCTGCATTGGTAGGTGCAGCTGCTGCATTGGTAGGTGCAGCTGCTGCATTGGTAGGTGCAGCTGCTGCATTGGTAGGTACAGCTGCTGCATTGGTAGGTACAGCTGCTGCATTGGTAGGTACAGCTGCTGCATTGGTAGGTACAGCTGCTGCATTGGTAGGTACAGCTGCTGCATTGGTAGGTACAGCTGCTGCATTGGCAACAGTTTTGGTGCTGCGTGCCTGTGGAATAGGATCTTCCACAACCTTCTTACACAAGACCTGCTACAGAGTTCTCTAGCGTTGAATTGTATTTTATTTATGTTAATCACTAAATAATGGAACTTTAATTGACTGCAAACAGTAGGTGTCATAGTTGGCAAGTAACAGGTCTGATGCCCACTGTTGACTCTGCGAGCAGGAGGCCTTCAAGTGGGCTCACCCTACACCCACGCTGGTACTCCAGTGTTGCATAACAGGGCCATATGGGTAATGAGTCTTTACTTTGAGGTTGGTACCTTTCTAACAACACTAACCGAGGACTGAGGGCTTCTCCCCTAGTCACCGAGGACGGAGGGGCTTCCTCCTTAGCCACAGACACTAGGATAAGTAACAACACTCAACTAAACATTATTAGGAATGAAGGTATGGAGAATAAGTTTTGGCTTCTTGAATAGGCTTGACCGGTAGACAGACCTTTATTATGCTAAGTCTTTATTGTGGTTGGGTAAAGATGGCGCTCAAATCTCTGCTCTTTTCAGCCAATAAGTGGTGCCGGGCAACAGAATGGCATGGACATCTAGTATACTACATGAAGTGTTGTAACGAGATACATAGTGTAGTATACAAGAAGCGCTGTAATGAGATTCATGTATAGTATACTACAAGAAGCGCTGTAATGAGATTCATGTATAGTATACTACAAGAGGCACTGTAATGAGATTCATGTATAGTAGTATACTACAAGAAGCGCTGTAATGAGATTCATGTATAGTATACTACAAGAAGGGCTGTAATGGGATTCATAATGTTATGCTATATACAAGTGCTGTAATTCATAGTCTCTAGACCCACTAGTAGTTTGCCTATAGCTGTTGAGAAGGGCTGCCATGGAGCACACCGGTGAGGAGGGAGTGTTGGCGTAGAGATGACAGGTATGCGATCACCAAGTATCCAACTTTGCTACAAATCTAGGAAGGACTCAAGCAGGAAACCTTGCGATCACCAACATAGTGGTATTATCGGCACGGTTGGAGGTCACTTGATCTTCTTTTGTTCAAGTTTCAACTAAATATAGACAGAGACAGAGAGTATCATGTGGTAGCCATTTATAAAGAGGACTGCCATCCAAGAGAAGAAATATTTCCTCGAGATCCAAATTGGTCACACAAAGTAAGAATGAAATATTTAGTGAAAGCAAGTACAGTCGCAAACTCCGCCCAACATATACACTCTCGTGAGATACTAATCTACTTCGTTTAGCACTCGTCACTATTAAGACCTCATCTAACTCTGGAGTTTGGTCTTGCCGACATATCTCTGTGACATGTCGCATGCCGACATCTCCCTGCATGTTGCGTGCCGACATCTCTCTGTGACATGTCGCATGCCGACATCTTCCTGCATGTCGCATGCCGACATCTCTCTGTGACATGTTGCGTCACAATATCATTCTGAAGATTCTCTAGCGCATGTGTAAACATTGGCTATCCTTCCTCATCCAGACACACACACCAGGATTTGCCCCATTAAGACACACCCACCAGGAAGTTTCCCTGATTCTGACACACCCACCAGGATGTTGCCCCATTAAGACACGCCCATCAGGAAGTTTCCTTGATTCAGACACACCCACCAGGAAGTTTCCTTGGTTCAGACACACCCACCAGGAAGTTTCTTTGATTCAGACACGTCCATTAGGAAGTTTCCTTGATTCAGACACGTCCATTAGGAAGTTCCCCATTCAGACACACCCATCAGGAAGTTCCCCCTTTCAGACACACCCATCAGGAAGTTCCCTCTTTCAGACACACCCATCAGGAAGTTACCACATTAAGACACACCCATCACCCATCAGGAAGTTCCCCCTTTTAGACACACCCATCAGGAAGTTCCCCCAATTCAGACACACCCATCAGGAAGTTCCCCCAATTCAGACATACCCATCACTTCTTGGTATTGCTTTGAGTGATTTTGAGTGAGAGGATGTTCACAGGAGACGTCCATAACATACGTTACCCGGGTAAGACCCACTCATAAATAAAGGTGGGCACATCCCACGTTACCCGGGTAAGACCCACTCATAAAGGTGTGCACATCTCACGTTACCCGGGTAAGGCCCACTCATAAAGGTGGGCACATCTCACGTTACCCGGGTAAGACCCACTCATAAAGGTGGGCACATCTCACGTTACCCCGGGTAAGACCCACTCATAAAGGTGTGCACATCTCACGTTACCCCGGGTAAGACCCACTCATAAAGGTGGGCACATCTCACGTTACCCGGGTAAGACCCACTCATAAAGGTGGGCACATCTCACGTTACCCCGGGTAAGACCCACTCATAAAGGTGGGCACACCTCATTTTACCAGGGTAAGACCCACTCATAAAGGTGGGCACATCTCACGTTACCCGGGTAAGACCCACTCATAAAGGTGGGCTGTGGACGGCTCAGAGGACAGATATGAATCTTGCAGGATAGGGAGGCAGCAAGATGGCCGACAGTGAACGCAGCCCTAGCCCTGAGGTTTGGGAGACCCTGTTTGTTAAGAGAACCTGACGATGAGAGTAAATGTTGCTGATGTGTTGTGCTTATCTTTGCCCCTTCAATTACTGCTTGTTGATTATTATTATTACTACTACTACTACTACTATTACTACTACTACTACTACTACTATTATTATTATTATTATTATTATTATTATTATTATTATTATTATTATTATTATTATTATTATTATTTGGGAATATAATATTATATATTTTTTAACTGGCAAAGGTCATGCAGTAGCAACCTTTAAACAACTTCTGCAAACTGCACGTGTCATGCGAGCTCTAACAGCGAGCAGCCCTCCGCAGGACCTAGAGGCCTACAGTACTTCCCCCTGGCTCCAGCGGAGGACTACTCCAGGCCTACCTCCCCCTAGCTCCAGCGGAGGGCTACACTCCAGGCCTACACTACTGTACCTCCCCCTAGCTCCAGCGGAGGGCTACTCCAGGCCTACTTCCCCCTAGCTCCAGCGGAGGGCTACTCCAGGCCTACACTGTACCTCCCCCTAGCTCCAGCGGAGGACTACTCCAGGCCTGGCTCCAGCGGAGGACTATTCCAGGCCTACTTCCCCCTGGCTCCAGCGGAGGACTATTCCAGGCCTACTTCCCCCTGGCTCCAGCGGAGGACTATTCCAGGCCTACCTCCCCCTAGCTCCAGCGGAGGACTACTCCAGGCCTACTTCCCCCTAGCACCAGCGGAGGGCTACTCCAGGCCTACTTCCCCCTAGCACCAGCGGAGGGCTACTCCAGGCCTAGCTCCAGCGGAGGGCTATTCCAGGCCTAGCTCCCCCTAGCTCCAGCGGAGGACTACTCCAGGCCTACTTCCCCCTGGCTCCAGCGGAGGGCTTGTCCAGGCCTACTTCCCCCTAGCACCAGCGGAGGGCTTGTCCAGGCCTAGCTCCAGCGGAGATTATTCACTTCTTCTGAATTTTTCTCACTACACTTGCAGCAGAAACGCAAGAGGAAAATGATGATTGAGCAACCTTACACCCTCTGAGACCAAACCCGAAGCTGTCATAATCCGAAGCTGTCATAATCCGAAGCTGTCATTGGCTCCGGGTGAGGGGGTCAGTCCAGCTAGCAAACTGCCTGCATTATGCAAGCTCTAACATATGTAGTTAGTGCAGTTCCGTTGGCATTGGTAACGTTGCCACGTTGCGTAATGTGAGATTTCGTCGGCAATGCAAAATATGCAAGCACAGGCATATCACTAAAAAAAATATGGCCGCCTTCACCAAGTGCTATGCCATTTCTGGTGACGGTGACTTCTAGCAAATGACCTCTGGTGCCAAATCCAAGAGGTCGCCGGTTCTGGTTCTGGAGGGGAAGATCAAGTTACCCCTAGTCTACAAGTCTCAGCCATTAATGGTGCAGCAGGGATCACCCATCTGGACAACTTTATAACATTAGGATTATTATTAGTATCTTCTATTGTTGTATGCAATGAAACTTGCACACAAACTTTATATCAAGATGCAGTGTATTCGTATGGTAGTCTCCTTCATTTCAATTCATGTAGCCTTTCTTGCTGAAGGGCAACCAGGCCCTCTTGTGGATATGGGGCTAGGGCTAGGGCTAGGGCAACACACTTAAAACAGTGGAGTTCAATAAACAACCAAGATTGTGAGACCATCGGGCTCCAGCTCGGCTCTGCAAGGGTACGAGGAAAAGGTTGATTTTACGAACACTTTGTCTTTCCTGAACAGCCACCTGTTGACTACTTGGCAATGACAACAGAACTAGTGTTCCTGACAGGGAGAGGTATTTTAGTCCACCCTTCACTATTACAGTGCACCTACCTACCATGTAGCAGACACTAGAAATCTTCAGTCCAGTAAGCCACAGAATAAAAGTGGCCACTTGCTGTACCACAACAATACCTCTACGGAACTTGCTACGTCATAAAGGCTTATGGAAGACAAAGATCCCTCACGCAAGGAGCAAAATCTGAAATTATATTCCAATTGAGTTACCACTTGCCTGTGCCCCCCCCCCCCCCAATGGTTCCTGTATGTGCAGCTGTGCCCCCCCCCCCCCCCCCCCCCCCACACACACACACAGTGTTCCTCTGTGCAACTGTGATTCACACATCCCCTAAATATATGGTATTAATGTAGTGTTCATTGGAACACTTCAACGATAAATCACCATACCAACCTCCTTCTTCCTCTATATATATATACCAGGCGGTACTCCCTTATTGGTTTGGCGCATATTCCAAATTAGCAGACGCAAAAACGCCCCAAAAAATGAAATGCAAAAAAAAAAAAGTCTGGCGTAAACACATCAGCTAAAACCAACCTTAGCAGCTTCTTTGCAGCTGAAAAGGTAATTTCAGCAGTACAAACATTTCTAGCATGCCTTTTGAATCCTTCCTTCAATAAGGTAACAAACATAACAAAAACAACAAAAACAAATAACAAACTAACAGATTGACTTACTAACAAAAATAAATTAAAAAATATTTTAACTGTGAAATTTGTCTTCAAGATCTTGTCACCACCTTTACATCCATAACTTGACGACAATAAGTTCGCTCATAACAAGTTCAGTATCAGAAGACTTAAATTTTCCAATGCCTACACATATATGTATATGCTTCTAACTTGTTTCACGACTCTATATAATCACGCTCATATGTTATAGAGCCTTGCTGAGCTGATTCAGCAGCTGCATGTCACTGCTAAAGAAGTGAAGGTCATTTGGTTTACAGAGAAGCTTATCATGTGAGCAACCAGCAGCACTAAAGATGTCTCCTTGGATGAGAAGTTTATCTCGTGAGCATACTGAACATCTCCACTAAAGATGTCTCCTTGGATGAGAAGCTTATGTTGTGAGCATACTGAACTATCAGCCACTAAAGATGTCTCCTTGGATGAGAAGATTATCTCGTGAGCATACTGAACATCTCCACTAAAGATGTCTCCTTGGATGAGAAGCTTATCTCGTGAGCATACTGAACATCTCCACTAAAGATGTCTCCTTGGATGAGAAGCTTATGTTGTGAGCATACTGAACTATCAGCCCACTAAAGATGTCTCCTTGGATGAGAAGCTTATCTCGTGAGCATACTGAACATCTCCACTAAAGATGTCTCCTTGGATGAGAAGCTTATCTTGTGAGCATGCTGAACTATCACCACTACAGATGTCTCCTTGGATGAGAAGCTTATGTTGTGAGCATACTGAACTATCAGCCACTAAAGATGTCTCCTTGGATGAGAAGCTTACATGTATGTTGTGAGCATACTGAACTATCAGCCACTAAAGATGTCTCCTTGGATGAGAAGCTGATCTTGTGAGCATACTGAACTATCAGCCACTAAAGATGTCTCCTTGGATGAGAAGCTGATCTTGTGAGCATACTGAACTATCAGCCACTAAAGATGTCTCCTTGGATGAGAAGCTTATGTTGTGAGCATACTGAACTATCAGCCACTAAAGATGTCTCCTTGGAAGAGAAGCTTATGTTGTGAGCATGCTGAACTATCAGCCACTAAAGATGTCTCCTTGGATGAGAAGCTTATCTTGTGAGTATGCTGAACTATCAGCCACTAAAGATGTCTCCTTGGATGAGAAGATTATCTTGTGAGCATACTGAACTATCAGCCACTAAAGATGTCTCCTTGGATGAGAAGCTTATCTCGTGAATATACTGAACTATCAGCGCTAAAGATGTCTCCTTGGATGAGAAGCTTATCTCGTGAGCATACTGAACATCTCCACTAAAGATGTCTCCTTGGATGAGAAGCTTATCTTGTGAGCATACTGAACTATAAGCCACTAAAGATGTCTCCTTGGATGAGAAGCTTATCTCGTGAGCATACTGAACATCTCCACTAAAGATGTCTCCTTGGATGAGAAGCTTATCTTGTGAGCATGCTGAACTATCAGCCACTAAAGATGTCTCCATGGATGAGAAGCTTATCTCGTGAGCATACTGAACATCTCCACTAAAGATGTCTCCTTGAATGAGAAGCTTATGTTGTGAGCATACTGAACTATCAGCCACTAAAGATGTCTCCTTGGATGAGAAGCTTATGTTGTGAGCATGCTGAACTATCAGCCACTAAAGATGTCTCCTTGGATGAGAAGCTTATGTTGTGAGTATATTATAGCGAGTAAAGGTATTTATTTCAACACAGACAAATCAATAGTGCCAACTATCTAGGTCCAAAGTACAATAGGTAAAGATCGTTACTCCTCGCTGATTGGTCTCAGCATGTGAAAATGGCCGCCACATGACCACCCCAGAACCTTGAGTGCAGAAGATCAGCAGTAACGGGCAGGAGGTCGGACTGCTCGTCTGGGACGACTGTTTGCGGGTGGTGGCTGCTGCTGAGCCGGAGGTTGCGGTGGAAAGGAGGGCTGTGGCTTGGCTGGGACCAGTGCTGCTTGGTGGCAAGGGGGACGCCCACGGCGACGTGGGGAAGGAACCCGGACTGGTTGATCCAAATCCAGATGTGCTGGTTTGAGTCAATCGATGGTGATCAACTCTGGCCGACCACCCCTGTCAACTGTGAAATATTTGGGACCTGCACTCAGTACCTTGAAAGGGCCCTCGTAAGGCCTCTGCGAGGGCGAGCGGTGGGCATCTCGACGGATGAAGACGAAAGGGCTGTCAGTCAATTCCGAGGGAACTGAGGAATGGGGAAGGCCATGCCGAGAAGTGGAGATTGGCGCAAAGTTCTGGACCCTGGCCCGGAGTGCAGTCAGGAGTTGATTTGGTCCTTGGGCTGCTGCGGAAGAGGGAAAGAAGTCGCCCGGCACTGTGAGGGTAGTTCCAGAGACCAACTCAGCGGAAGAGCTGGCCAAGTGTTCTTTGGGGGCTGTCCGGATGCCCAACAGCACCCATGGCAGTTCGTCGATCCAGTTGGGGCCTGTGAGGCGGGCCCTGAGAGCAGATTTCAGGTGCCTGTGGAAGCGTTCCACTAATCCATTGGCTTGCGGATGGTACACTGTGGTCCGGTTGATTTGTACCCCTAGGAGTCTGGCAATGGCTGACCAGAGTTCAGATGTAAACTGGAATCCATGGTCGGATGTTAACTCAAGGGGAATGCTGAACCGGGTGATCCAATGGCTGATGAGAGCACGTGCACACATAGAAGTGGTCACGTCTGCCAAGGGGATGGCTTCTGGCCATCGGGTGAAGTGATCCACGATGGTGAACAGGTAAGTATTCCCTTGGGGTGGTGGTACTGCCCCAACCAGGTCCACATGTATGTGGTCGAAACGGCGATGGGGCATCTTGAAGGTTGAGAGGGGAGCCTTGCAGTGGCGCTGGACCTTTGCCATCTGGCATGGAATGCATGTGAGGGTCCACAACCCCACTTGTTTGCTTATGCCGTTTGTTTGCTTATGCCGTTTGCTTATGCCGTGCCAGACAAACTTGCTTGTGATAAGTGTGCGTGTGGCTCGGATCGACGGATGTGACAGGTTATGTATGGTTTCGAAGACCCGTCGGCACCAGCTTGCTGGGACGATCGGTCGGGGATGTCCCATGGACATGTCACACAGGAGTTTGGTATCGGAGGGGCCGAAAGGTACGTCTTCAAAAGTCACACCGGTGATGGCCGTGCGGTAGCTGCCATCTTGGGGTCGGCCTTTTGAACTGCTGCCATCTGGAAGTAATCAATCCCGAGCTGTGCCGTGATGGAGCTAATGACTGTGCGGGAGAGGGCGTCTGCCACCTAGTTGTCCTTGCCGGCAATGTGGCGGACATCCGTAGTGAATTCTGAGATGCGGGCCAGGTGCCTTTGCTGTCTCGGAGAGCATGGTTCCGAAACTTTGGCAAAGCAGAAAGTAAGTGGTTTGCGGTCTGTGTAGGCCACGGATGGTCGGCCCTCGAGGAAGTAGCGGAAGTGGCGAATTGTGAGGTGTAGGCCCAAGAGCTCGCGGTCAAAGGCGCTGTACTTGCGTTCTGGTGGGCGCAACTTGCGGCTGAAAAAGGCCAGGCTTCCATGATCCTGCTACCAGCTGTTCAAGGACTCCACCCACCGCGAGGTCAGAGGCATCCACACTGATGGATGTTGGTGCATCTGCCTGTGGGTGTACTAGCATGGTGGCGGCTGCCAGTGCTTCTTTCGTTTTCTCAAATGCCAAAGCCATGTCTGGGGTCCAGGTGACGTCTTTGGCTTTCCCCGCAATGGCACCATGCAAAGGTTGCATGATGGCTGCTGCAGCTGGTACAAAACGATGATAGAAGGTGACAATGCCTAAAAATTCCTGTAAGCCTTTGACTGGTTGGCTTGGGAAACTTGCAAATGGCTTAGACTTTGTCCGGAAGAGGAGAAACGCCGTGTTTGTCAACCCTGTGTCCCAGGAAGTCGATCTCAGTGAGGCCGAATTGGCATTTTCCCAAGTTGATGACGAGGTCATGCTCTTGGAGTCGTTGAAAAAGCTGGCGTAGGTGACTTCTGTGTTCTGCAGCCGACCGGCTGAAGACGAGAATATCATCAAGGTAGACGAAGATGCCATCCAGGTCTCTGCAGACGGTGTCCATGAGTCGTTGGAAGGCTTGAGCTGAATTCTTAAGTCCGAATGGCATGCGTAAAAATTCGAAAAGTCCGAAAGGTGTAATGATGGCAGTCTTGGCAATGTCATCGGCATGGACGGGGATCTGGTGGTAGCCCCTGACCAGATTGATTTTGGAGAAAATTCTTGCTCCTGCCAGGTTGACCGCAAAGTCCTGGATGTGGGGGACGGGGTATCGGTCCGGAACTGTTGCTTCATTCAGTCCGCCGCAGGGTCTCCATCCTCCGGATGGCTTAGGAGTCATGTGCAGCGGAGATGCCCACTGGCTGTCGGATCTGCGGATGATGCCCATGGCCTCCATGTTGCAAAACTCTTCCTTCGCTATTGCAAGCTTGTCCGGTGGTAAGCGACGGGCATGGCTGTGAATAGGGGGGCCTTCAGTCTGGATGAAGTGTTCTACCCCATGACGTGTGCGAGGTTCAGTGAACTTTGGCTCTAGAATTTCGGAGAACTCGGTGAGAAGGTAGGCATATGGTCCAGCAACTGAGACATTGCAGATGTATGGGGCTTGGCTGTTGATGAGCTCCAGGGGGAATGAGGAATAGGTGGTTATGTCAACCAACCTATGACCTTTCAGATCCGCTGCAAGGTTGTTTGCACAGAGGAAGTCAGCCCCGAGTAGTGGCTGAGTTACCTCCGCGATGATAAACTCCCACTGGAATTGTCTGCCATTGATGGAGAGTGGTATTATGCGGGTGCCAAAGGATTTGATGGTCGTGCCATTAGCTGCTCGTAGCAGATTGGTGCTGTAGTGGCTTGAACGAGTGTCCAGGCCCGAGGCTGGGAACAGGCTGACTCGTGCCCCGGTGTCTACCAGGAAACGGCGTCTGGACTTACGGTCCCAGAGAAAAAGCAGCGGTCTGTCTGCTTGACCGGCTGCCACAGCTGCTATTGGCGACCGGCCTGGTCATTTCCCGGAAAGTGCAGGGAGATTTGCACTTTCTGGCCTCATTTCCGAATTTGGCGTGGTAGAAACACCAGCCCTTTGTTGGTGTGGCTGTGGCAGAGGAATTTTGTCTGGCCTTAGGCGTCGAGGAAATTTTGTTGATGCCGGATTTTGTTGATGCCGGAAAGGCTCTGCCCCTTAGCTTGCCACAACGCATCTGCCCTCAGGGCGAGTGCCTGTGGGTCCCTGAAGACTTCGTTGGCCAGCTGGAGGCGAATGTCCTCTGGCATCTGCTCAAGGTAGATTTGTTCGAACATGAGGCAGGGTGTGTGGCCATTCAGCAGGAAAAGCATTTCATCCATGAGCATGGATGGCTTCTTGTCTCCCAGGCCTTGCATATGGGAGGAGTTTGGCTGCCTTTCTCTGCGACTGAGGCCAAATGTGTCTAGCAGACGTTTTTTGAGCCCCTCATATTTGTTGGCAGCTGGTGGGTCTGCCAGGGTATCAAGCAAGCGGCCGGCTATAGTCTGGTCCAGCGAGGTAACTACGGAGTAATACTCTGTGGCATCATCCGTAACGTGAAACTGGGCCTCCGCTTGCGTAAACCAAACAACTGGCTGTGCTGCCCAGAAGGTTGGCAATTTGAGCGAAACTGCACTGATGCTGTCTTCCGCAATGGACATCTTGAACTTGTTGAGTGAGAATACGTCTCGCTCACGTCGGGGTCACCACTGTAGCGAGTGCTATATTATAGCGAGTAAAGGTATTTATTTCAACACAGACAAATCAATAGTGCCAATTCTCTAGGTCCAAAGTACAATAGGTAAAGATCGTTACTCCTCGCTGATTACTAAGTTAAAGGTTTGGTCTCAGCGTGTCGAAATGGTCGCCACAATACTGAACTATCAGCCACTAAAGATGTCTCCTTGGATGAGAAGCTTATGTTGTGAGCATACTGAACTATCAGCCACTAAAGATGTCTCCTTGGAAGAGAAGCTTATGTTGTGAGCATGCTGAACTATCAGCATCACTAAAGATGTCTCCTTGGATGAGAAGCTTATCTTGTGAGCATACTGAACTATCTGCACCACTAAAGATGTCTCCTTGGATGAGAAGCTTATGTTGTGAGCATACTGAACTATCAGCCACTAAAGATGTCTCCTTGGATGAGAAGCTTATGTTGTGAGTATGCTGAACTATCAGCATCACTAAAGATGTCTCCTTGGATGAGAAGCTTATGTTGTGAGCATGCTGAACTATCAGCCACTAAAGATGTCTCTTTGGATGAGAAGCTTATGTTGTGAGCATACTGAACTATCTGCACCACTAAAGATGTCTCCTTGGATGAGAAGCTTATGTTGTGAGCATGCTGAACTATCAGCCATTAAAGATGTCTCTTTAGATGAGAAGCTTATGTTGTGAGCATGCTGAACTATCAGCCACTAAAGATGCCACCTTGGATGAGAAGCTTATGTTGTGAGCATGCTGAACTATCTGCACCACTAAAGATGTCTCCTTGGATGAGAAACTTATCTTGTGAGCATGCTGAACTATCAGCCACTAAAGATGCCACCTTGGATGATGAATTGAAGACAGTAGTTCATATCACAGACCTTCAACAAGACCGAGCAGCTGCTTGTGACATTTCTACTAGTATGTGTTGATTGATTAATAAGCATGATATTGAGTAACACCAGCAATGTTTGGTTAGTTCTGGAGTTGACGCAAATCAACATCTTGCTAAGTAACGATCGGTACAAAATGGTAAAGGGTCGTCACTGTTCCTGTTGTCTACATGGGTACAGTCTTTCCTTGTTGAGTGGTGGAGGAGTTTACTAGGTCAAAGCTTCTGGGACTCCAGGGCTTGTATAACTCTACTTCTAACTTGCTTCTTCTTGTGCTCTACACATCACCACATGCCAGGTCATGTCGTGGACAGTGCCCAGGTTGGCTACAGCGGAGAACTCCACCAACCAAACAACAGATCTGAGGGTGGAGGGTTCACTTGGCTACAATACAGCTAGTTTTATACAGCACGTGCATTAGCTTTATACAGAACGTGCATTAGCTTTATACAGAACGTGCATTATGAATTAGTTTTATACAGCACGTGCGTTAGCTTTATACAGCATATGCATTAGCTTTATACAGCACGTGCATTAGCTTTATACAGCACGTGCATTAGCTTTATACAGCACGTGCATTAGCTTTATACAGCACGTGCATTAGCTTTATACAGAACGTGCATTAGCTTTATACAGCACGTGCATTAGCTTTATACAACACGTGCATTAGCTTTATACAGCACGTGCATTAGCTTTATATAGCACGTGCATTAGCTTTATACAGCACGTGCGTTAGCTTTATACAGCACGTGCATTATCTTTATACAGAACGTGCATTATGAATTAGCTTTATACAGCACGTGCATTAGCTTTATACAGCACGTGCATTAGCTTTATATAGCACGTGCATTAGCTTTATACAGCACGTGCATTAGCTTTATACAGAACGTGCATTATGAATTAGTTTTATACAGCACGTGCGTTAGCTTTATACAACACGTGCATTAGCTTGATTGCATCGTCGACAATTTTTCTCGTTGTTGATCCTTACCAATGGATTTATTCCACGATGGAGAAACAGAGCAGCTATGAACAAGCTTTGGAACACCTTCTGGTAAGGTTTTTCTATGAATGGACTATTGTAAGCAAGTATGAGAGCGATAGATAGATAGATAGATCCTGGAAAATGAATTTCAAGGGTTTCCCCCCCAAATACTCTACGTGGTTTTTAGGTTGGTCTTGCTAAGTGGAGGATTTTTAAGGAACACTGAAAGTGTTTTCAGAGCAGCTACTGTAGTAGTAGCAGCTGCTTGGGCTGCCCCGAAGCTTAGCTAAAGAGCTTTGTGTTATCCCTTTGAGGGAGCAGGAAGGAGGAGGGGGGGGATGTAGAGTTTGGCATCTTCTTCCATTTAAAAGAAGGAGGTCAAACCAAATACAGGGACTTGGGAACTCCCAGAATACAAAAGTCTTAACTGTATTCTGTGAACATCACAAGCTACGCATATATCTGGCAACTGAATCTGAAGAGCCTCATTGACAAGTCCAAGCTACCTAGCTACTGAATTAGCTACTGAATTAGTAATAGTGAAAGCCACAAAGCTAAATACCTAGGCAACTGACCTGAATGCCTTGGGGATGCTTGCAAGCTACTTAGCAACTGAATGTGAATGCCGTAATAAGTTATATTCTTCTGACAAGGAAGCTAATATGCCCATTTTGATATGACTGAGCGATTTCAGACAGTTTTACTAAAAATGCTCAAAAACGTCCAAATTGAAGCAAAATAGAGCTTCTTTTGGTTAAAAATGGAGATTTCTCACCAAAAGCCATTTTCTGTCGTTTAAAGAGTAACTTCAAGGTTACTACAGACAATTTATTGCTCATTGGAGAAGTACATGCAGGCCTCCCCCCTCCCCCCCCCCCCCCCGCATGTACCTGGTGAAATTCCTTCCCTTGTCTTTGAAACTCATCAGACTCATCTCCACCAACTGCCATCAAGCATGGGAACGAGACCGGCAAATTATCTCTGATCCTTTCCAGGTTCTTGAGAGGACTGTAGCACAGCACTTCTTCACTAATGGAATATTAATCCATTCAATTGAACAGACTCATTGTCATGTGACCAAGACAACACTTACTCAGTCAAGCTGAGCGGCTTGTTGACGTGGGACCTCTGAATGGGCCTCAGATCATATATGCCGCAAAGAAGAACAGCTCCTGAAAGTGGCTGTGTCTCTATTCCATACTCACACCAGTTCGTGTACAGCATACAAGCCGACAAATGTCCCCCAGCAGAGTGCCCACTCACGAATAACCTGTAGACCACAAAGATAGGGGGGAACATCACAAAGCCTACTATGTACGTAGCTATAGCAACCAAGACAGTCAGAGATAAGAGACAACTCTACTATGTATGTATGTACAGTAGCTATAGCAGCCAAGACAGTCATAGATAAGAGACAACTCTACTATGTGTATGTACAGTAGCTACAGCAGCCAAGACAGTCAGAGATAAGAGACAACTCTACTACATGTATGTATGTACAGTAGCTATAGCAACCAAGACAGTCAGAGATAAGAGACAACTCTACTATGTATGTATGTACAGTAGCTATAGCAGCCAAGACAGTCATAGATAAGAGACAACTCTACTATGTGTATGTACAGTAGCTACAGCAGCCAAGACAGTCAGAGATAAGAGACAACTCTACTACATGTATGTATGTACACAGTAGCTATAGCAACCAAGATAGCCAGAGATAAGAAACAACTCTACTATGTATGACAGTAGCTATAGCAGCCAAGACAGTCAGAGATAAGAGACAACTCTACTATGTGTATGTACAGTAGCTATAGCAGCCAAGATAGCCAGAGATAAGAGACAACTCTACTACATATGTATGTACAGTAGCTATAGCAGCCAAGACAGTCAGAGATAAGAGACAACTCTACTATGTATGTATGTACAGTAGCTATAGCAGCCAAGACAGTCAGAGATAAGAGACAACTCTACTATGTATGTATGTACAGTAGCTATAGCAGCCAAGACAGTCAGAGATAAGAGACAACTCTACTATGTACATGTATGTACAGTAGCTATAGCAGCCAAGACAGTCAGAGATAAGAGACAACTCTACTATGTATGTATGTACAGTAGCTATAGCAGCCAAGACAGTCAGAGATAAGAGACAACTCTACTCTGTATGTACAGTAGCTATAGCAGCCAAGACAGTCAGAGATAAGAGACAACTCTACTATGTGTATGTACAGTAGCTATAGCAGCCAAGACAGTCAGAGATAAGAGACAACTCTACTATGTATGTGTATGTACAGTAGCTATAGCAGCCAAGACAGTCAGAGATAAGAGACAACTCTACTATGTATGTGTATGTACAGTAGCTATAGCAGCCAAGACAGTCAGAGATAAGAGACAACTCTACTATGTATGTGTATGTACAGTAGCTATAGCAGCCAAGACAGTCAGAGATAAGAGACAACTCTACTATGTATGTGCAGTAGCTATAGCAACCAAGATAGCCAGAGATAAGAGACAACTCTACTATGTATGTATGTACAGTAGCTATAGCAGCCAAGACAGTCAGAGATAAGAGACAACTCTACTATGTATGTATGTACAGTAGCTATAGCAGCCAAGATAGCCAGAGATAAGAGACAACTCTACTATGTACATGTATGTACAGTAGCTATAGCAGCCAAGACAGCCAGAGATAAGAGACAACTCTACTATGTATGTACGTAGCTACAGCAGCCAAGACAGTCAGAGATAAGAGACAACTCTACTATGTATGTGCAGTAGCTATAGCATCCAAGACAGTCAGAGATAAGAGACAACCCTACTATGTATGTATGTACAGTAGCTACAGCAGCCAAGACAGTCAGAGATAAGAGACAACCCTATATGTATGTATGTACAGTAGCTATAGCAGCCAAGACAGTCAGAGATAAGAGACAACTCTGCCAATGTTTGTTACTAGCTTGGCCTGGTATTTCCTTCAAGCCTCACACCTTTTCCCGTACAAAGTCTAAAGTCTAGCCTACTGTTGGTGGTGAAGCTACTGTATGTATCTGGTAAAGGTCATTTGACTCGAACCAGATTCCATACACACAGTGAGTGCTCACACTGAAGCCGCAGGCAGACACAACTATCGAGGATGTCATTTCCAGTCTTGGGGAAGGTCCCTTCTCACAGGCCACACTTTCTCTCTAGAGCTGTCTTTAAGAGTGCTTGGGACACAGGAAGGAACCACGGCGACTCCTTTCCTGTAGACTCTGTACCTTTCAGCAGTTTAAGTTCAATTGCTCTGGTGGGATGACATAGAGAATGTCGTGTGGTTTTGAAAGACACGCTTTTTAGGTCATGGAGAGGGACAAACATGAGAAAACCATTAAAACACAGACACTCACACACCTCGGCAATACAGGAGCGGGAGGCGTGTTCATATTCTTTCCGAGAACATTTTGCGCAAATATTCAACCCATAAATACTATTGTTTGCACATGTGATGCAATAGCCAATTGAGGTGATAACGTGACTGGGGGGTGGAGCTAGGGGGTGGAGCTGAGCACGCAAGGGTACTCATCTGCACATGCACAATGCGATACTCCACCCGCTGCATGTAGGAAAACTTTGCATTCAATAAATTATATGGTAGAGAAGAATACCACAAAATGGACGTTCATGTCAGTATCAGGCCACTGATGATAGCTAGAGTTAAAGTGTGGCACACGTCAGTATCATGCCTCTGGTTATAGCTAGAGTTAAAGTGTGGCACATGTCAGTATCATGCCTCTGGTTATAGCTAGAGTTAAAGTGTGGCACACGTCAGTATCATGCCTCTGGTTATATTGCTAGAGTTAAAGTGTTGCACATGTCAGTATCATGCCACTGGTTATATTGCTAGAGTTAAACGTCAGTATCAAGTCACTGGCTATAGCTAGAGTTAAAGTGTGGCACATGTCAGTATCATGCCTCTGGTTATAGCTAGAGTTAAAGTGTGGCACACGTCAGTATCATGCCACTGGTTATAGCTAGAGTTAAAGTGTGGCACATGTCAGTATCATGCCACTGGTTATAGCTAGAGTTAAAGTGTGGCACATGTCAGTATCATGCCACTGGTTATAGCTAGAGTTAAAGTGTGGCACATGTCAGTATCATGCCACTGGTTATATATAGCTAGAGTTAAAGTGTGGCACACGTCAGTATCATGCCACTGGTTACAGCTAGAGTTAAAGTGTGGCACACGTCAGTATCATGCCACTGGTTATAGCTAGAGTTAAAGTGTGGCACATGTCAGTATCATGCCACTGGTGATAGCTGGAGTTAAAGTGTAGCACACGTCAGTTTCATGCCACTGGTTATAGCTAGAGTTAAAGTGTGGCACATGTCAGTATCATGCCACTGGTTATAGCTAGAGTTAAAGTGTGGCACATGTCAGTATCATGCCACTGGTTATAGCTAGAGTTAAAGTGTGGCACATGTCAGTATCATGCCACTGGTTATATATAGCTAGAGTTAAAGTGTGGCACACGTCAGTATCATGCCACTGGTTACAGCTAGAGTTAAAGTGTGGCACACGTCAGTATCATGCCACTGGTTATAGCTAGAGTTAAAGTGTGGCACATGTCAGTATCATGCCACTGGTGATAGCTGGAGTTAAAGTGTAGCACACGTCAGTTTCATGCCACTGGTTAGTAAAATTTTCTACGAGATGCCTCCTTATTCCCGCAACAGCCCTCCCGAGCTCAAAAATGGTCTCCAGCGACCTCAGAGGCCAACATCACATAACCTATTCTTTAAGTTGAGTCAAAGCCTTCCTCCGTGACAAATTTGAAAAGATTTGGTCCAGCGGTTTGGTCAGCCATAGGACCCAAACATACAGACATAGATTCTTCTCGCTTTATAGATAGATATATACCTAGCCCTAGCCCTAGCCCTAGCCCTATGTATATACCATTGCTGCATCAGTCTAGCCCCAACTAAGATTAATTGGAGGAAATGTGATACTAGTTTAGACTGCAATAGTTTAGACTTTAAACCCAGATACCACTAAATACCATACATGTATATACTGTATAGACATTCATGTGTTAGATATTCATAGCCTCAAGACTATCCAAACCATTCCTGTGTTTATTAGCCAGCATGTGTTCTAGAAGCTTCTGGTGCCACAGTCCAGCAGTAGCTGAGTTAATAACACTAACTAGCCAGGAGAGGAGTAGCATGCACTGATTACTAGAGAGGAGGGCTGACAATCCGGCTGTGCTTACAGCCACAAACTGTTTATGTGAGAAACTGCCTAGGGTCAACACAGATCGTCAACCATGACTGCTTGGAGGAATCACTGTCACAGATGAAGCTTATTCCTCACCTAATTACTTCAGCTACTTTTGAATCACCCCCCCCCCCCCCTCACCCCCCGTCTAATAAGAGTCTAACAACAACTGCTATAAACATCTGAATATATGCAGCTATGTACTAAAGGCATCTCAAGGATTCTTGAACTAAGACCGCAATGCACTCACCTACACCCAGGGAATCTCTTGTAGACATACGCAATCGCCCTCCTGCATTGATCCACTATGGTTGTCATAGTAACTGAAGTACACAGAGAGAGAGGACATGGATGAATGAATAAGTTCCCACAATGGTTGTCATAGTAACTGCGGAAGAGAATATTAGTGAGTAGTTGTGGCTTACTCTCTTACTCATCTGATCTAGAAACTCCAATTAATTAATGCGTCATTAACCAATTATCGGGAAAGAAGCTAGACAGGATTGTAACAGCTGAACATGGTAGAGGTTTGTGAGGAACACCAGTCAGGCACGCACAGGGTGTGTAAGTCAGACATGCAGACGGTGTGTGAGGAACACCAGTCAGGCATGCACATGGTGTGTAAGGAACACCAGTCAGGCATGCATAGGGTGTTGATGAGCACCAGTCAGGCTAGGGATCGTTTTTGTTGTTAATAACTTTCAAGCTAACCACAAAAAATATCTTATTCATTAGAATGAATAATTTGAACACCAAAGAATATTTCAACAATCATGAATAAACACATTCAGTGCATGCCTCTGTGCACATGGGCAGTAGGCAAGACTTGTGCCACTACCTCCCAGACTCCTCACTCTGCTCCCAAGACCCACCATCATCATTGCTTCCCTCACACATAGGCCACAGCTACCAGCATACCTCTGTGTGCTTGGGAAGTAGGTAAGACTTGTGCCACTACCTCCCAGACTCCTCACTCTGCTCCCAAGACCCACCATCACCATTGCTTTCCCTCACACATAGGCCACAGCTACCAGGTGTAGATGCCATGAAGTCAGAATGGTCTGGGCAATGGCTAGGCAACGCTCTCTCCTGGTGTGTGTCTCACTCTGTCCAGCAACTTCTCTTGCTACTGCTCAACTTTCCAGCTCTCTCTCCTGTCCCCTCCGTCTCTTTCTGTCTGAATGAATGTTGTTGATGTTGCTCAGGGCCATTGCATTGTTAGCTCATCACTTAAAGTTCTATCCTGGCAGTTCTAGAGTGGGTCAAGACCTCCTCTAATAAGAGGAGACCATTCTAGAGTGGAACAAGACCTCCTCTAATAAGAGGAGACCATTCTGGAGTGGAACAAGACCTCCTCTAATAAGAGGAGACCATTCTGGAGTGGAACAAGACCTCCTCTAATAAGAGGAGACCATTCTGGAATGGGTCAAGATCTCCTATAATAAGAGGAGACCATTCTGGAGTGGAACAAGACCTCCTCTAATAAGAGGAGACCATTCTGGAATGGGTCAAGACCTCCTCTAATAAGAGGAGACCATTCTGGAGTGGAACAAGACCTCCTCTAATAAGAGGAGACCATTCTGGAGTGGAACAAGACTTCCTCTAATAAGAGGAGACCATTCTGGAGTGGAACAAGACTTCCTCTAATAAGAGGAGACCATTCTGGAATGGATCAAGACTTCCTCTAATAAGAGGAGACCATTCTGGAGTGGGACAAGACCTCCTCTAATAAGAGGAGACCATTCTGGAGTGGAACAAGACATCTAATAAGAGGAGATCATTCTAGAGTGGGACAAGACCTCCTCTAATAAGAGGAGACCATTCTGGAGTGGGACAAGACTTCCTCTAATAAGAGGAGACTATTCTGGAGTGGAACAAGACCTCCTCTAATAAGAGGAGACCATCCTGGAGTGGAACAAGACCTCCTCTAATAAGAGGAGACCATTCTGGAATGGGTCAAGACCTCCTCTAATAAGAGGAGACCATTCTGGAGTGGAACAAGACTTCCTCTAATAAGAGGAGACCATTCTGGAGTGGGTCAAGACCTCCTCTAATAAGAGGAGATCATTCTGGAGTGGAACAAGACCTCCTCTAATAAGAGGAGACCATTCTAGAGTGGAACAAGACTTCCTCTAATAAGAGGAGACCATTCTGGAGTGGGTCAAGACCTCCTCTAATAAGAGAAGACCATTCTGGAGTGGAACAAGACCTCCTCTAATAAGAGGAGATCATTCTGGAGTGGGACAAGACCTCCTCTAATAAGAGGAGACCATTCTAGAGTGGAACAAGACCTCTAATAAGAGGAGATCTTCTAGAGTGGGAAAAGACCTCCTCTAATAAGAGGTGATCATTCTAGAGTGGGACAAGACCTCCTCTAATAAGAGGAGACCATTCTGGAGTGGAACAAGACCTCCTCTAATAAGAGGAGACCATTCTGGAGTGGAACAAGACCTCCTCTAATAAGAGGAGACCATTCTGGAGTGGAACAAGACCTCCTATAATAAGAGGAGACCATTCTAGAGTGGGACAAGACCTCCTCTAATAAGAGGAGACCATTCTGGAGTGGAACAAGACCTCCTCTAATAAGAGGAGACCATTCTGGAATGGGTCAAGACCTCCTCTAATAAGAGGAGACCATTCTGGAGTGGAACAAGACCTCCTCTAATAAGAGGAGATCATTCTGGAGTGGAACAAGACTTCCTCTAATAAGAGGAGACCATTCTAGAGTGGGACAAGACCTCCTCTAATAAGAGGAGACCATTCTGGAATGGGTCAAGACCTCCTCTAATAAGAGGAGACCATTCTGGAGTGGAACAAGACTTCCTCTAATAAGAGGAGACCATTCTGGAGTGGAACAAGACCTCCTCTAATAAGAGGAGACCATTCTGGAGTGGAACAAGACCTCCTCTAATAAGAGGAGACCATTCTGGAGTGGAACAAGACTTCCTCTAATAAGAGGAGACCATTCTGGAGTGGGACAAGACCTCTAATAAGAGGAGACCATTCTGGAGTAGGACAAGACCTCCTCTAATAAGAGGAGACCATTCTGGAGTGGGACAAGACCTCCTCTAATAAGAGGAGATCATTCTAGAGTGGGACAAGACTTCCTCTAATAAGAGGAGACCATTCTAGAGTGGGACAAGACTTCCTCTAATAAGAGGAGACCACTCTTAGTGGAGTCAGTCAAGATCTCCTCTGATGAGAAGAAGGCTAAGTCTTCTCCTAGGAGGTTCTTCCTCTTGTGTCGTGCTACGTATTTGCTAGTACAATGCGTGGCCCGGGACCAGATGAAGACCACAGGATGGTTAGCAAGTCCAACACAGCCACCGATGAAGACTCAGAACATCGTGGCTCATAGCTGACCCAGCTGAAGATCACCTGCAGATCACCGGCCACTGGTCATGTGACTTGTCTGTCTTTCAAATTCCAACGTCCAATGAATGATGACACGGTCCTCGCTCGGTGCAAGGCAAACCTCTCCGTCACTTCGAGGAACAAGAAGAATCCAATTCCCCGCATAACTTTGGCAGCTCAACAATACTTTTCCTTCCTAATGTGCATTTCTCAGTATAAGTAAACAGAAGCTCCCTAGTGCCTTGCGGTTTGCACACACAGAGCTCAATTAAAATACTTTGATCCTATTTTTTCCTTTGAACTTTGTCACATCTTTCGGAGCATGTTATTACCGACAGCAACCATATGACTCATAGGGCTTACAGCACGTCTGGTCAGTATTTTATTAGATTAACATAATGCATCGCCTAGTAAATAAACATGCATATTCGTACACACGTGCAGGCTAGAAGATGATTAGTGCATTGTCTAGACATTGTCACCAACCAAATATGCAACTTGCTCACTATCTTTGGCTCTGGACATACCTTTTGGAGCTAGATCGTAACCAACAGCAACCAGAAGAATTCCTTCAGCACTGCAATTCTCTGCAAAGAACCCAGAATGCTCAGTGCTGCAGGATATGAATGGAGTGAGGATCAAGACAAGATGTCTATGGTAGTAAACCTGTTGGACAAGGTTTATAATGGAGACACTGATAAGATGTTGTCTATGGTAGTAAACTTGTTGGGCAAGGTTCTTAATGGAGAACCGATAAGATGTTGCCTATGGACATAAACCTGTTGGACAAGGTTCATAATGGAGACACTGATAAGGTAAAAAACCCTGTTGGACAAGGTTTATAATGGAGACACTGATAAGATGTAGTCTATGGAAATAACCTGTTGGACAAAGTTCATAATGGAGGCACTGGTAAGATGTCTGTTGAAATAAACCTGTTGGACAAGGTAAACAGATGTTGCCTAGGTAATTAGTCTGTATGACACGGTTCAGATGTTGCCTAGGTAATTAATCTGTAGGACACGGTTCATAATAAATAATTACACTGATCAGATGTTGCCTAGGTAATTAGTCTGTAGGACACGGTTCAGATGTTGCCTAGGTAATTAATCTGTAGGACACGGTTCATAATAAATATCTACACTGATCAGATGTTGCCTAGGTAATTAGTCTGTAGGACACGGTTCAGATGTTGCCTAGGTAATTAATCTGTAGGACACGGTTCATAATGGAGACACTGGTAAGATGTTGATGGTAATAAACTTGTGGGACAAGGTTCATAATGGAGACACTGGTAAGATGTTGTCTATGGAAATAAACCTGTTGGACAAGGTTCACAATGGAGACACTGGTAAGATGTTGTCTATGGAAATAAACCTGTTGGACAAGGTTCATAATGGGACACTGATAAGATGTTGCCTATGGAAATAAACCTGTTGGACAAGGTTCATAATGGGGACACTGATAAGATGTTGCCTATGGTAATAAACCTGTTGGACAAGGTTCATAATGGAGACACTGGTAAGATGTTGCCTATGGAAATAAACCTGTTGGACAAGGTTCATAATGGGGACACTGATAAGATGTTGCCTATAGATGGTAATGAACTTGTGGGACAAGGTTCAAAATGGACATGGTAAGATGTTGCCTATGGTAATAAACCTGTTGGACAAGGTTCATAATGATGTTGCCTATGGTAATAAACCTGTTGGACAAGGTTCATAATGATGTTGCCTATGGTAATAAACTTGTTGGACAAGGTTCATAATGGAGACACTGGTAAGATGTTGCCTATGGAAATAAACCTGTTGGACAAGGTTCATAATGGGGACACTGATAAGATGTTGCCTATAGATGGTAATGAACTTGTGGGACAAGGTTCAAAATGGACATGGTAAGATGTTGCCTATGGTAATAAACCTGTTGGACAAGGTTCATAATGGAGAACCGATGAGATGTTACCTACAGTATGATAATAAACTTGTTGGACAAGGTTCATAATGGAGACACTGATAAGATGTTGTCTAGAGATAATTGATCGGTGGGACAAGGTTCACAGTCCCGAGACAACCGATAACACATCAATTGCACAACGCAATTAACCTGTTTTACAAGGTTCATAGTGGAGATGCCTCGCAAGAGGAAGCTAGCTCAGGACGCAGACCTATCCCAGCTTAATGCCGAGGAAGCTATGCAGTAATCTAAGGTGTCAATTAGTGAAGAATACCAAAAGCAGATATTCCATATTTGGATATTTCGCATCATTGAATTAGCTGCCGTGGAAGTGATTTTGGTTTGTATGCCTGATCCACTTCTTGTGCGGGCTGGGAAGCCAGAATGACAATCACCAAGAGTTAATATTGCCTCAAGATCATGTTTCACTGTGCATCACTGACAGTGTAACGTACACCATGTTTTAGTAAGTAGTGCAATGGTTAATCTTCGTGAAATCACTATCCTTATTAAGTGGAGCCAGACTGGGTGAGATCACTCTCTAGTGTCGCTTGGGAAAATCTTGACCAATGTGTGTAATAGCACACCTGTAGAGTGGTCATCATCTTTAAGCTCGAGCAGCTGACATGAACAAAAATGGGCCTCAACTTCTACAAAAGGAAGTGACATTGAACTGGCAAGGAATCAGTAGAGGAGAGAGAACTGGCTGCATAGGCAGTGGAGGAGAGAGAAATGGCTGCATAGCCAGTGGAGGAGAGAGAGGAGCTAGCTACATAGCCAGTGAAGGAGAGAGAGGAGCTAGCTACATAGCCAGTGGAGGAGGAGAGAGAGAGAACTGGCTGCATAGTCAGTAGAGGAGAGAGAACTGGCTGCATAGTCAGTAGAGGAGAGAGAGGAGCTACTGCATAGCCAGTGGAGGAGAGAGAGGAGCTAGCTACATAGCCAGTGAAGGAGAGAGAGGAGCTAGCTACATAGCCAGTGGAGGAGAGAGAGGAGCTAGCTACATAGCCAGTGGAGGAGAGAGAGGAGCTAGCTACATAGCCAGTGAAGGAGAGAGAGGAGCTAGCTCATAGCCAGTGGAGGAGAGAGAGGAGCTAGCTACATAGCCAGTGGAGGAGAGAGAGGAGCTAGCTGCATAGCCAGTAGAGGAGAGAGAGGAGCTAGCTACATAGCCAGTGAAGGACAGAGAGGAGCTAGCTACATAGCCAGTGAAGGACAGAGAGGAGCTAGCTGCATAGCCAGTGAAGGAGAGAGAGGAGCTAGCTACATAGCCAGTGGAGGAGAGGGAGGAGCTAGCTACATAGCCAGTGGAGGAGAGAGAGGAGCTAGCTACATAACCAGTGGAGGAGAGAGAGGAGCTAGCTACATAGCCAGTGGAGGAGAGAGATGAGCTAGCTACATAGCCAGTGGGGGAGAGAGAGGAGCTAGCTGCATAGCCAATGAAGGAGAGAGAGGAGCTACTGCATAGCCAGTGAAGGAGAGAGAGGAGCTAGCTACATAGCCAGTGAAGGAGAGAGAGGAGCTAGCTACATAGCCAGTGAAGGAGAGAGAGGAGCTAGCTACATAGCCAGTGGAGGAGAGAGAGAACTGGCTACATAGCCAGTGAAGGAGAGAGAGGAGCTAGCTACATAGCCAGTGGAGGAGAGAGAGGAGCTAGCTACATAGCCAGTGGAGGAGAGAGAGAACTGGCTACATAGCCAGTGAAGGAGAGAGAGGAGCTAGCTACATAGCCAGTGAAGGAGAGAGAGGAGCTACTGCATAGCCAGTGAAGGAGAGAGAGGAGCTAGCTACATAGCCAGTGAAGGAGAGAGAGGAGCTAGCTACATAGCCAGTGGAGGAGAGAGAGGAGCTAGCTACATAGCCAGTGGAGGAGAGAGAGGAGCTAGCTACATAGTCAGTGGAGGAGAGAGAGGAGCTAGCTACATAGCCAGTGAAGGAGAGAGAGGAGCTAGCTACATAGCCAGTGGAGGAGAGAGAGGAGCTAGCTACATAGCCAGTGGAGGAGAGAGAGGAGCTAGCTACATAGCCAGTGAAGGAGAGAGAGGAGCTAGCTACATAGCCAGTGGAGGAGAGAGAGGAGCTAGCTACATAGCCAGTGGAGGAGAGAGAGGAGCTAGCTGCATAGCCAGTGGAGGAGAGAGAGGAGCTAGCTACATAGCCAGTGGAGGAGAGAGAACTGGCTGCATTGTGTCCATAACTTTCCTAGTAATAAAACAAGAGCTGCCATAGGGATACTTTTGAGAGGTTAAATATTCAGTTTTAAACAAATCCTATGGATACGAGAAAGAAGAGTAGAACATATGGCTTCCGAATGTCCACCCTCCTCCTCCCTCACCCTATGATTCCTGATAGACACAATTGAGACTATTTAACCACACGAGGATATCCAGCTAGCCAGAACCCTGGGAGCAATGAAAGGAAGAACAGCCACATAAAGAGGAATAAATGGCCAACCAGAATAATGTTTGTGGCACTTACAGCTAGCTTGCTGACTGATAAGGAACCTCAAACTTAATCTCTTTCTTTGTGGAACACCCAAGATACACTGACACAACTACACACAGTAGCAAGATATAGTGAACAACTACACACAGTAGCAAGATACACTGACACAACTACACACAGTAGCAAGATACACCGACACAACTACACACAGTAGGAGGGCATACAAGTTGCAGAGCTTCACCCCACAGGGAGTATTAGGTAACTGTACAGGTAGCAATTTCAAGTGACTCTACAATAGTGGCAGTGTCACCTGAGCCAGTAGAATGCAGTTGAGTCAGCACTGAGTCAGCAACCTTCTACCTCAAGCAGGCCTCAGGAAGTAAGGACCATCGAGGAGGGCTCAGAGGAAATAAGGACCTCTCATGTCAGAGGAGGGCTCAGAGGAAGTAAATACCAAAGCCAGAGATGCTGATTACATTCTTCATGTGTGGGCAGGGAATTAAGATCCATAGGAAGTTCCCATTTGCCAATTTGGGTGCTAATGTGTGGGTCACCCTGGGTGCTAATTGTGAGTCAGTCATCCTGGGTGCTAATGTGTGGGTCACCCTGGGTGCTAATTGTGGGTCATCCTAGGTGCTAATGTGAGTCACGTAGGTGCTAATTATGGGTCACCCAGGGTGCTAATGCGTGGGTCACCCTCGGTGCTAATATGTGTCACCCTGGTTGCTAATGTGGGTTACCCTGGTGCTAATAAGTGGGTCACCTAGGTGCTAATTATGGGTCACCTAGGGTGCTAATGTATGGGCTGTGGCTAGGGCTGTGGCTAGGGCTAGGGCCAGAGCAGTAGCTAGGGATATGGCCAAGGCTGTGGCTAGGGATAGGGCCAGGGCAGTGGCTAGGGATAGGGCCAGGGCAGTGGCTAGGGATATGGCCAGGGCAGTGGCTAGGGATAGGGCCAGAACAGTAGCTAGGGATATGGCCAGGGCAGTAGCTAGGGATAGGGCCAGAGCAGTGGCTAGGGATATGGCCAGGGATATGGCCAGGGCAGTGGCTAGGGATAGGGCCAGGGCAGTGGCTGTGGCTAGGGATATGGCCAGGGCAGTGGCTAGGGATAGGGCCAGGGCAGTGGCTAGGGATAGGGCCAGGGCAGTGGCTAGGGATATGGCCAGGGCAGTGGCTAGGGATAGGGCCAGGGCAGTGGCTAGGGATAGGACCAGGGCAGTGGCTAGGGATATGGCCAGGGCAGTGGCTAGGGATATGGCCAGGGCAGTGGCTAGGGATAGGGCCAGAACAGTAGCTAGGGATATGGCCAGGGCAGTAGCTAGGGATATGGCCAGGGCAGTAGCTAGGGATATGGCCAGGGCAGTAGCTAGGGATATGGCCA